>JAOXJP010216658.1:0-11780 GCA_025762735.1 Platanus orientalis
CTGATACCAATATCGAATAATTTAGAGTACAAATTATATACCCCTGAAAAGATCTAGGAGTCTACTTTCCAATGCATCAAACGGTGTGAAATTATGAGTCTCCCAGAAGAAGTTATGACAATTACCCCATAAGAAGTGTGTTGTTAGGACCACAAATTTGGGATAACTTCCCAGACACATTGACATAAATACCGAGATAATTTGAGGGTGATCCTACCTTTTTGGAAATGTATTGAAATCTAGTTCCAACCCAACAAACGACACCTAATTTAAAGTTTTCTACATAAAGTTATGGCCATTTTTCCACAATGGATTTTTACGGAAGAAAATCTGGGGGGTTTTAGGTGTGTGTAGTCCGATCAACTGCGACACCAGGTGGGCGACCGCGGTGGGTTATCTGGGTCGACCACCACTGTCCAGATTTAAAAAAAAGGTATTCCACCCCTCTTCGCATGGGAACTTTGGGAAAACGATAATTTCATACCTAGAACATGTATACTATCTTATTGTAACCCAAAATGGACTAGAATACACATAAGAGAGAAAGATAAGAGAAACTTGGAGAATTAGAAAATTAATGGGAGATTAGCTCTCTCAAGCCAAGGTAAGCTCTAGCTTTCTTAGATATATGCTAAATTATCTTGAATTTGTTAGTTTTGATCTTATAATTATATTCTAGACTGTTTAAGCATTGGATCCATGTAAAATTTGTAGAGGATTGAAGGTTGAGGAAGTGGTTTGTGCACAATGATCAAGAGAATAGAATGATTGTAAGTAAATCTATCTTACTATGGATGGTTTAATGAAACTTCTTTGGACTCCTTTAATCTTTGAAATTTGGTGATTGAATCTTTTGGAATCTCTGAAAATATGTGAAGACCTATGCTCTAAGCCATTGAACCTTGTGATAATTTGGGTCTAAGCTTCTCTAGTAAGTAAACATTGATTATAATAGGTGATTTTGTTATGAATATCATTTATATTTCAGATTATGTGATGTTAGCTATGGGATTTTTTAAGATTACTGGTTATTTTGGATTTAATGCCTTGGAACATGTTAGAATTGTGAATCTTAGCTTGCTTAGTGAGTTCATATGCTCCATATGCTTGGAATAATCATTTTTCCTATTGAAATCTCTGAAAATTTTTGTAGGATTATACTTGTGACCATTGATTTTGGTTTGATTCTTGGTTCTACACCTATTTTGTGAAAGTCTATTGATCTTAGACTTTGTATGGGCTGATTTCCTTCATGCAATCCTTAGAACATATGAAATCTAAATTTCCCCATGTGAATCTTTGAAAATCTATGTGAAGTGTGAATTCCCTAAGATCTATCCTAACTATGACTAATTTAAAAAGTAATATTGCCTTGCCTATTGTTTGGAACACTAGAAGTGATATTGGTTGATTTTTATAATTTGATTTGGTGGAAGATCATGTGAATTTTTGAATTTTTGTGGAAACATATCGAACTCATTGACTCTATTGAACTTTATGTTTCCTATGTGATTATGTACAATATGTGAACCCTTGAATCCTAACACATGTTTGAATCATTGAACCTACGTGAGATCTTAGGGATTACCCCAACCTCAGACTTATGCTAATATTAAATCTAAGTGAACTATATGTATTTGAAATGATCAGTTTATGGCAATATGATGCTCATCTTGTTTTACACATTATGGAAATATCTCGATTATCAAAACTATGTGGACCTTTGAACCTGTCGATGTGAACTCTTTTAGACTTTGAACCTTTGACTATTTGGGCCCTGTCACCGGGCTAAGTGTGACATTTGGACTCTAAACTTCTGGGCCTTATCACAGGGCTAAATGTGGCCATTAACCATCTAGGCCTCAACACCGGGCTAAGTGTGTCTTCTAACTCTTTGGGCATTGTCATAGGGTTAAATGTGGTAGTTAACGATCTAGGCTTTGACACCTGGTTAAGTGTGTTCTATTGATATGTGGACATTGACACCAGGCTAAAGGTGTCCCCTTTTGACTTTTGGATATTAAATTTTAGAACCCTTTGAATATGCAACCTTGTGGATTCCAAACACCGAACTTGGAATACTTCAAATCTTTGAACTCTGAATATTGGACATCCGAACATTGTGGACTATGTGAATTTTGAATACTTCGAACATCAAAATCTAAACACTTCAAAATCATAGAACTTCAAATACTTCATGACTAATACAAGCTATTGAAATTGTGAACTTTGACCTCCATATTAGATTATGATTCGGATTTATATCTTTGTGTTGGACCTTTGACTTTTGTTTGACATGTGACTATTGTTATTCAACACTAGCATGATTATGATTTATATTTTACCATTGTTTAGCTTTGTATCGACCTTTGTACATGTTAGTATTTAGATCTGTGCTTCATTTCAAATTATCTATAGTTTGCTAGATTTTTTACACGTTGTGACTAACCCAACCATTTATTTTTTTCAGACTGATCATTAATGCAGGTCACTTATTCGAGAGACTCGATTTGACACACTCTACTTTTATGTTTTTACGTTATTTGTTCCGGGCATGTTATTGGACCCTCTGTACTGGGTTTATATTTTAGATTATTAAACATTCACTTCCCTCTTGTTTATTTAGGGTGAGAGGGCACCTCAGTGATGTAGTTATTTGACATATTTACTATATTGACTATTTTTGGATATTGTAGTGATATTTTCACTTTGAGATATTGGTATGATACTACTGTGACCTTGTGGTTTAGATTATGCTTCTGTAAACTATCGTTCTGAATATGTGTAGTTATTGGATATTGAATTCGCTTCTGCAATCTTTTGAAATTTGACTATTGAACTAAATGGACTCATAAGATCCTAAGCTAAGAATTAAATGTGAACTTGTTGACACTATATTGGACTAATTTGGATTTGTTCACTAGCCCATGGTTTAGGCCATATTGACATGTGATCATCAGTTTTGGATAAGTTACGAATCCGAACCCCGTATACGGATCCATATCCAAAAATGGGTTTGGGGGCGTGACAAACAGTGGTATTAGAGCGAGGTTATCTAGATTCTTAATCAAATGATTAAAATAATCACGATTCGATAAGAACTTGATACTGTGTGTCAAATTGTATTGTTGAAATTTTTTTGTATAAGATTAAAGTCTTGATCAAGTGAAGGAGTATTCATAGAGATATTATCATATCTCATTACATTGGCACTTGATTTGCAGAATCAATGACAAATGATTGGTGGATAGATTCTAAAACAATTGGACATGTAGTCAATTACAAAGATGGGTTCATAAACTTTAAAGACATGTCAATCACAGAATATACATAGAATATATATGAGCAATAATTCTTATTGTGACGTGTTAGGATAAAGAAATTTCAAATTTCAGTCGAGTAAGTCAAGTTTTATTTTATTTAATTTTTTATATGCACTGAACATTAGAATAAATCTCAATTATATGTCAAGATTAAAACATAATGGGTTCATAATTATATTTGAGTTTGGTTATGTAATAATTAAGTCTAAACTTGGCCATGAGAATCTGGGGGTGTAAAGCTCATGTTCTAATACCAAAGCCTCTTAAAGATAAGTGAAATAGTCAAACTTATAAATGCAGATTCATTGGTTACCTTGACAATGGATCTGGTTATAAATTTTATCATAAGAAAATGAGACTTTTTGAAAGTAGAGATGTTACATTCATAAAAGAGGTTAAGCCCATAAGCGATCTTGAAAAGATCTTAATGATAGATGAACATATTCGTCAAGGAATTGAAATGAAAATAGACCAAAATGAGTACCTATTGGTGAAAGTACTGTTGTTTCGATTTAACCAAAAAGACATTTTATGACTAGTGGGAGGAAAAGGTCTAGAGAACCTTCTTCCCTATTTCAAGACCATTACAGTTTAATGATAGAGGAAGATGATTATATATAAGAAGATGATGTTATTGATGATCCCAAGACATATGAGAGTCTAGAGAACTCGGCTAAATGTTGAAATCAATATAAGATGAGATAACCTCCATAAAAAAAAATAATGTTGAAAATTGTTAGATCTTTCGAATGGACGAAAGGCAATAGAATATAAATGGGTACTTAAAAAGAAGTACAAAGCTGATGGTACACTGGATAAGTACAATGTCAGGTTGGTAGCAAAATGTTTAACTCAACAACCTGGGATAAACTTTGAAGACACATATTCACCAATAACCAAATTTGTGTCGATTAGAATTTTAATGGCTATAGTTGCATATATGGATCTAAAATTATATTAGATGGATGCAAAAATGATATTCCTTAATGGAAATTGAATGATGTCATTTATATGTAGTAACCAGAAGGCTTTAAAATTTAGGGACATGATAACAAAGTCTATCAATTAAAGAACTCATTGTATAGACTTAAACAATCCTTAAGGAAATAGTATTTGACCTTTCATAAAGCTATTTTAGAATTAAGATATGAAATGAACAGGTTTGACCACTATGTATATGTGTGGAAAGAAGATGCTAAGATAACAATATTATCATTGTATGTAGATGATATATTGTTGGATAGAAATGATTTGGAAATGACTAATAAGACCAAAACATATTTGGGTTCTCGGTTTGAGATGAAAAACATAGGTGAAACATCTTATGTACTAGGTATTAAAATATCTAGAAATTGAGACTTGAGGATGTTATATCTAGATTAAGAAAGGTATCTTGAGAAGATCCTTAATAAATTTGGAATTGAAGGGTGTAAACCTATTACTACACCTATTGTCAACAGACAGAAACTGGATAAATCAATGTATCCACAGAATGATCAAGAAAAGGACAGAATGGGTAAAGTACCATAAGCCCAAGTTGTGGATAGTTTGATGTATGCAATGATCTGTACGAGGCCTGATATTTGTTATAAAGTTGTATTAGTAAGTCGGTTTCAATCTAATCCAAGAGACACATTGTCAAGTGGTTAAGAGGATAATAAGATACCTAAAAGGAACTAAGAATTATAAGGTAGGTTTTAGATCTAGCAAACTAGATATTATTGGGTTCTCTGTTGTAGATTTTGCAGGTGAACTAAATGAAAGGAAGTCAACTAGTGGTCATGTGTTCCTCTTTAAGGGAGAAAAAATTTCTTGGTCCAACAAGAAACAAACATGTGTTGCTAGGTATACCATGGAGTCTAAATTTATTGCATGCAATGTAGCAACAATGTATGTTGTTTGGATTAAACATTTTATAAGAGATTTGAAACTATGTTTGGCAAATGGCGCAATTAATGTGTTTTGTGATAACAACTCTATTATCTTTATAATAAAAAATAAAGTTAATAACTCGAAGGCAAAACATATTGATGTAAACTATCACTAATAATAGATATAGTGGTAAGAGGTGAAGTTAAAGTTTACCTAATTACCTATAAAGAGATGGTAATTGATCTCATGACTAAGGGATTATTGCTAAAGAGATTTGGAGATCATATAACCAAAATGGGTATGGTTGGTCCAAAGGACGTCCAAGGTATTAGAGGCTATATAGAAGGCATTACTAGAAGGATCTCGAGGACGCCTGAGAAGAACAATAAATGCACGATCACTCGAATTAGTATGAGAATGTATATTAGATATTTAGAACTAAAAAACTTACTTTATGAGATAGTTCTGAATGTGGTAAGAAGTGGTTAGGTTTACTAACGAGATATGAAAATTGGTTTAGGTCCTCACATGCAAAGTCACAGAAAGTTGAAGGAAAACTGTTAGAGGTCTAGAGCTTGTAGTATAGTAACCTAGTGATGGTGACAAGTATGTTGGCATTACTGAAGTCAGGGAAAGCCTTGCTCTTGGATTAGAGCGTAGCGAGTACCTGATAAAAGGAATGCCTTACTGTACAAGGTGGGAGTGTAGGAAGTACTTTTATTTTGTCGCAGAATAACAATATGAAATAGGAATGTGGGTTGAAGTCATCGTTTATGATACTGAGTGTGAAACCTTAGCCTCAAAGACACTAGTACAATGTCAGTCTTAAGCCACTAAAGTCGTCAGGGAGTACATTCAATCTAAAAATGTTTGTATGGGTACTTAACACAGTCGATTTAACACTGACGACGATCTACTAGGGATAATGGATCACATTATCTGACGGATTATGTAGTGATTTAGCTAATCCTACTAGTTGTTTAGTATAACAAGGAGAAGACACATGTGTTCAATCATGCCCAAGTGAGAGATGTAGAAACATATGGAGTGGTCATGATTGACCACACCCAATACAAGGTGTCCCTTAAAGATTGGACTCTTGAGGAAAGGTTGTGATATTCCTCATGAAGAGTCCTCTTAGAATATACAACTCCCTGAGAAGAGTTGTGTGTTCTCTTGGAATATGCAACTCCTTGAGAAGAGTTGTGTTGGTTTCTCAACTAATACAACTGTATTCATTCTTTTTCTCATGAAAAGTTGTTTACGTAGAGAAAGAGTTGTGTTGGTAACCCTAGATTTATGTGCAACGCCCCTAAACCCGGACTCGGACCTCAACCGAATGCACCCCGAATTCAGAGCGTCATATTGACATTCGATCCATATTTCATAACATATATAGTCATAGACTCGTTTCATAGTACCATAGTCCATTACATTCAATAATATGCGTAAGCGTGTAACCATATGCTCATGTCTTACTAAAGACATAAGCCCACATCATCAAACCACAACTCTTTATTCCAATACATTTACCTTTAGCATAAGCATAACTTATTCCTAACATGTTATCATAGTCATTCATAACAATTGTAATGTACAACGAAAGCATATAAACCACAATCCAATAGTGGTTCCATTCATTCACATAGCTATGCAACGGAAAAATAACCATTTATTGTCAATATTCACATTACTATGTCTATAATAGTAAAGAATCATCTATCACATGCTCCCAATCAAAAGTGGGAGTCCCAAATCTATAATTTGTCGATTACATCATGATCCATCATTACAACATTTATTACATTCATCCAAATAAAAGAAACGAGGCACTAAAATATAAAGTCCTCATCTCATCTCATAACACCCCTGCTTAGTATGAATATCCACCATGCATCATCAGTCCATCACGTACCATCACAACCTATGCCAATTAGGATGAGCTTGACAGGCTCAACAAGTATAAATGCAAACCATGTTCAAGTGATAAAAGACATAGCTTGGACATAGGTTTCTCTTATGTAACATGAACATGGATAATAACATGAAACTCAAACTATAGGAAGCAATAACATATAAGTCCATGGATATAATTAAATAAGCAACATAAATATAATCAATGCCATTGACAATAAAGGAGTACATGTCACAATGTAACGATAAATGTAGCATCGTTCATTTTTAGAATTTGTCAATATATCACTTTTTCATATTCATTTTCATACTTATTTCGATAATTAGCTCACTTATCATTATGATTTGAATACATTCATATCACATGGTTCATTTGCATTAGACTTATCAAATGTCTTATTCGTTAGTTTGTATCACTTGCCAATAGATTTCAAAGATTCAATCATTGTTCTCCATTGTAGCCACCAAATGGGAGGTCTTAGAACTGTGTTCAATAAGATTCAATAGGTTCAATATGAAGAAAAGACATAAGTCAAGTCAATAACAATAACTTTCATTGTTCATTGTAGCGACCTAACGGTAGGTCCTAAAAACAATGATCAAAGGGGTTCAATGAGTCAATATGTTTTAGACAATATTTGAAGAGGTTCAAAGAATTCAATAGCATAAATTCAATCTCCATTGTTTAGACCCAATGGGAGGTCCCAAAACTATATTCAAATGCTCAATGGTTCAAAGTTCAAAAGAATTCTTCCCTGTTTTGACCCAAAGTTAGGTTCATTCAAAAACAGAATTCTACCCTGTTTTGACCCAGGGCGAGGTCCCTTCCTTATTTAAACCTAAAGTTAAGTCTCTTCCTTGTCTAGACCCAAGGTTAATTCATAGAATTTTGTCAAAAGTTTAATAGTTCAATAAGGCCCAAAGAAGGTTCAAGAGTTCAAAGGTTTAATGATATTTCAAAGTTTAATAACAATTGAGATATATCAAAGGATTTCAATAGTCAATAAGAGTTCTCATGACATATGAAAGAAGACTTCATGATTTAATGAGTTCCGAACATAATACTTTCACATTTTACATTTAATTGTTAATAATTTTTTCATATAGGTCACACATGATCGTTACTTCAATTAGATTTCTAAAATTCATAGTTCTTATGATCTTTCATATAATGAGATCTTTGCTTTGTTCAAAGGAATCGAAAGTACTAATCATTGGTTCATATTTCATAGTCCATATGTGGAAACTCGAAGTTTCAATCAAACTTAATTTTATTCAAATACATATCCTCATGTTCAATTTCATGTTAGTTCAAAGGAATTCATATTTCATATGGCATTTCAATGAGAATCATTAAGGTCAATCATATCATATTCCATATTAGTCAGTTTTATAGGGATTCTTATCAATTCAATCTTATATCTATGTCAATTACACATATAATATAGGGATTTCAAAGGAAACATCATTGATCTATTAATAAGGAGAATAATGAGATCAAAACATACTTAGGTTCAATTTTCATAGCAATTCACATGAGATTCCAATAGATAGCATGGATTCATCAAAAGAAACTTAGTATAGGTGATGGGAATAACATTTAACTCACATGAGAATCACTTACAATCATAGGGTCATCAATTTATAGTAGAGATCTCATGGTTTTCAATAAAAAATAGTTCAGTAATGGAATTCACCATCAATTCACAAAGATCTATAGGAAACAAAGAAGGAAATGACATTGTTGGTAAAAGTAATTACTATCCTTTACTTCTTTAAATTCCTTGGTCCAAACATTTCTCAATGCTCAATCTCTGTAAATAATGGCATAGATTCGATGAGAAACTACTGTAAAACAAAAATCTAAAAGTCTAATTCTCCAAATTTTACCTAAACAAGTTTAAATCTAAGTAGCTTTGGAGCCTACCTTGCTTGAGTGAGCTCATTTTCTCCCAATTTCATCTCCCTTCTAATCTCTCTAGTGCCTTAGGTATATTCTAGTATAGTTTGGATGTAAAATGGGTTATATATACACACGTCAGGGTACGAAACTACCCCTTCTAGAAAGATTTCAATCGAAATGAAGAGAAATTCCCATTTTTTTTCTTTAGAATATGGGGGTGGCAAGCACTTGAGGTATGCCCTTGTAAGTACTCTTAGAGCTTGCAAGCACTCGGGGATGTATAGCTTGATCCCTCGAGTGGTGTCGTGAGCGCTCGACCTTCACGACACTTAAAAATGGGGTTCTGAACTTTTGGTCGGGAGCGCTTGTAGGGTTTTGCGAGCGCTTGAGATGCCCCCTTGTAAGTGCTCGAGATGGCCCAGTTATATTTTGTTGGGTTCACCTCAAGCCTTCCATTCACCAATGATGTCCCACTTTCATGTGGGCCAATATCCAAGGTCACGGGGTTTTCCTAAGGTCTTCTGGTCAAGTTCATTTATCACGTAAACCATTTACCTCGTTCACACTACGTGATGTATGTGCGGGGTGTTACATTCTGAGTATCACATATACCAAAAGTTATCTAGATAAGTGTGTGTTTTTTCTTCACACCCTTTGGATAAGTATAAATAGACGAGGGGTAAGATCATTTCCCACATCAAATTAGATGAGAATTCTTTCATAATTTCTCTTTCCTCTCATTTTTGACTTAACCTCTTATACACTTGTCTAAAGGTGTGTGCTGATACCTAATCTCATGACACCTCATCACAACCTTATCTAGAAACGGTTTGTATAAACTAAACCAGACCCAATCCATTAAACCAGTTTTTCAAAGGTATAAGGTAACCCGTTCTTGTTTTTATCTTATTGTTTGATGGTCTTTGAGGGACCGATAGCTGGAGCTATATGATATGGTGACATAAAAATAGGCTTAGTGCCTTCTACTAGATTAATAGTAAACTCAATCTCCATATTTGGGGTTAATCCAAGAAGATCTTAAAGAAACACATTGTTGAAATCTCTAACAACTGATATTCCTCCAATCTGCACTCCATCCTTCTGATCATATATGATGTAAGCTATAATCTAATGGTTTTGGTGTAGCATTAATCAATCTTATAATTTAGTCTTTAAAAAAAATCAGATCAATCATAATCCTTTAATTGTTTTCCTAGTTCTCTATATAACTAATTCTCTGCATCTTTCTGAACTAAGGACCTAGAACTCAAAACTCAAATCCTAAGTTATAGTTGTCTATAGAATCTTTAAATTGGTGTAGCATCTTTTTGTAAAATAATCAAATAAACTCAATGTCAAACTTTTAAAAATAATCAGATCATCCTTAAATCATGTCAGACTTATCACGATTAAATAATAAATCCTAAATTTTCACATCCTTAAATCACATTATAATGTTATCTCCACCTAATTGAAAATTAAACTAACTTATTGTGGGTCTCGATTTTCGCACGATGGGTAAATCCCTTTAAAAGAAACTTGCCTATTGCAGGAAATATCTCACGTGATTTGGAGTTGCCACCAGTCTTTTTAATGATGTGATTGGACATCAGTTTTGAAAACAAAGCAAATTTAAGTTTTGAAAATGATTTGAAATGTTTGACCTCACACTTAAACTGGTCGACTCTCAGAGATTCCTAGGTAAGTTGTTCGTTTATGAGTTGGGGAAGGTGTTAGGCACCCCACCTCATCCACTTTCGCGGTTCCCTACTTTAAACCCGTTATAGCCTAAAGGTCAATATTGATTAATCAACTATTCATCTCACCCATTGTTTTTTATCTCATTTTATTGAGATTAAGCAGGGAATCCATATGCCATTTCTACAGAAATTTCAATAACATAACAGCTATAATATGGACCCCCTAGGGATGAATAGTGATCCCCATGTCACTTCTTCAATAACCTGATAGTCTACATATCCACAAAAAAACACTCCAAATATATCATACATCCACCACATCATCACTGTCCACCCGACAACTCCGTATCCATCACCATTTACATTCATCACACACACACACACACACACACACACACACACATATATATATATAATTTAGACTAAGTGAATTAAGTTATCTAAGTATAATACATAACCCAAAGTCCTCAAGTATAAAGTCACTAATCATTTACCCTTTTGCATAAAGCTTCATAACTAGAGCAGCTGCACCACCACCCTACAACTATGGTCTCTGATTATCTCCTGCACATAAAAATGGTTTGTAGTTAGACAAGTCATCTAGTGTAAATGAATTAAAATAAATCAAAGTTAAGGAACATACCTTATTTGTGGCTTTTCACGTAACCATATAAGACATAAGAGGTTAGTAGCACATAAATATGTTAATAAAATATTTTCCATCTATATCCAAGAATATCTCTTAACCAATAAATCAAGCACATATATTCTTATAAGAGGCTGTTACCTAAGAAGGTGGGGAAATATTCAATAAAAACAGAATATATTCCAATGTGAACTAGCTTAATTCAATTAAAGGTATATAGTAGGAATGTTGAGCAAAGAGCCGAAATAAAGAGTATAAAAGAACATGTATGAGGGCTGACTTAAGAGTGAAAGATATCAACTTTAATAAAAGGTAGTCATATTTGTAATGAGAAGAGTATATGGTCTCAATTTGGCTAACAAACATGGATGAAACAAAGTAAATGGTACTAAACAATGAGACTAAATGTGCATATAACGAAG
>JAOXJP010216669.1:0-11780 GCA_025762735.1 Platanus orientalis
AAGGCTTTAAACAGAGCGGAATGGCGGAACAGGATTCATGTAGCCGACCCCAAATAGTTGGGATAAGGCTGTTTGTTCTTGTTGTTGTTCACATACTAGGCATTTGGCACTATCGAAATAGTCGCTTCTATGGTGGAACTGAATAAGAGCAGACGATCCTTAATATACCCACAATATTTTATATTTTCCAGATCTTGTGGGAACTCTTCAACAAAAGATGTAGAAATAAGGTTTTGATCATTGTAGGCACTAATCGCTATTTTAGTTGTCTTTCCGAAGGGAAAAACGAATTTAGTATTCACTAGAAGAACCATTTCATCTCTTCAAGGATTCCATAAATTTAAGGGTTAGGGCCCTTTTCAAAATTTATTTTCTAACTTCCAAAGGAACCCAACTAAGTAGGGACTAGTTGGAATCTAGCTCTGATACCAATCTTGTTACAAAGACATTTGAGATTGAATGTTAAATGCCCTTGAAAAGTTTAAAACACAGACAAAAATAGGAAATGTGAGATATTTTCCATGTTTTACTATGGCATTGTAATGGACAATGCGCAAGCTATATGCTTAATTGCTCAAGACAGTTATCTTCGAGTTACCTAACATGTTTGTACTCATCTTACAGTATTTTGATGGATACAAGAGTTATATTTGACTTCTGAAAAGGTTTTGGTTGATTAAATTTCTTTAAACCCCTCTTTTCATTGTGAAACTGACTATCTATGAGCTTGTCCAAATGAAATTTTGCAACAGATCCACTTTTAGTGTTTGTATCCATGCTCTTTGCATGGATCAATGTCTATCCACTTTTGGAGAAACCTCTATTTGCTTTGGTAGGGGCTATTGATTTCAGTCTTCCTTAATACCAGGGGTTGGAGAGTATACCTGCAGGATGAACATGGGACATCAGTAGAGGCTCTTGACTTTATGATTAATAAGTAAGTATTTTTTGTGATGCAGCTTAGTTATTTTGATTGCATACATTTTGCTTGAAGTAAGGACGTACCTATGAATTATCATGAGTATGTTGCATCTTCTCTCTCTCATGAATGAATTGGCTTAATATTATTTTTATGTGGTGGATATCTCAACACAGTAAAAATCACCAATCTTTTTATTCAAGTTTTGAAACATGGAGGAAATAGTTTGGAGAGAATAACCTAATGGGTGTGGTTGTCTTCTACAGGATTCACCATATCTACTAATGTTCTTAATCTTTAAAACAAAGACAAAAATGCTCATGATTCAAAGCACAAAGGAGGCCATAAATTGGTCATGTGTCACATAAACTGTGAATCAGGACCTAGCATTTGTGGGCTCTGCCTATTAGATGTCCAAGATAAAAAGTCAGTGTGATTGGATGACATTGTACCATATGATCTATAGACATTACTTCTTGGAATGTTTGGGAATTGTTCCACCATCCAGTGGAATAGACTCAAAACAATTGGTTGAGATCATCTGGTTCTTTTGATTTTCTGGATGCATATCTCTAGTGTCACAATTATATGTTGGGTTTGGATCCTTTTCACGTTGGTCTCATGTCACATATATTTACATCTTTGCTCAAGGACGTATGAGTACTCTAGACTCTAGATTTTCTCAAGCGTAAAAATGTAATGCGGCCAAAGTAGTAATCATGCCCAAGCTGTACATCGCAATAGTTCCCCTCAAGCTGGTTCCAATAAGTTTTTTGGTCGTTTACTTTTGTTGCTGTTATGGAAACATTGCTATTCCTTACCACGAAAGATGCTTTGTTCTACCTGAGACAAAATTATTAAAAGTCAACACTCTTTCAGGGGCCTCAACAAGTCTGCTCGCCAAGGAAGAATTGATGCCTTTGCTGCCATGGTGTGCAAAAATATTTTCATTGAAAAATTGTGTTGTTGACATCAAAATATGTTTGATTATTTATTGTTTTCTTTCCTCTTTTCTTTCTGGACTCAGATGGTACTGGAGAGATATTTCTCCATGTCGGGTCATGGAACTGAACTTGTTCTTCCCAAGCAGTTGGCCCTTCAAGAAAAACTTCGAAGGGGTCCTCCCAAGGATGAGGATTTTTTCCCAGAAGATTTTGAGGCTTGACAATGTACTACCAATCCAAGTAGTAAGATTCTGAAACCTTCATCAAGTTTGGTTACTTTATTGGCTTTTATGTTATGGGTAATAGTGGTGGACAAATTGGCTATTGAAAAAGTAGGCATTGAGTTGGAAATCATCTTTGAAAATAAAATTAATATGCCCTGATGTTAAAGTTGATAAACCTTTAATACTTTAGGTTGTGTTAAAGAGTGCATTTTGTGATTTTGTAATGTAGGTTTTTTTCTTTTCCTGCCAATAGTTTATAATTTTACTTTTTTTGTCAATAGCTTATGCTAGCAAAGAGATCCGCTGTGGAAAATTTTTCTGTTGCTTTTTGTTGCATGAACAAAATACATGGTTTTTTTTTTGTCTTTTTTGTTCATGCTACAAAAAGCCATAGCAAAATTTTCCACAACTGATATGTTAGTTAAAGATTGTGACTGCATTAATTTTTCGGTGGGGTTCTCGCTGCTTTTTTTTGGCTTTTGGGGATGCCTTATACCCTTTGTTTAATGAAATTCACCTTATATATATATATAAAGCCACAGCTGATCACCTGCCTTCGAAAAAAGAGAGGGAAAGGTGACTCAATCAAATTTTTTTCTCTTGCTCTTTAGGCTGTCATCTTGATATGAAAGATGGAGATCCTTTGAGTTTTATTTCCTTTTAGAGATGATTTCAGACCTCTTGAACCAAGCTGGAAGGTTATCTCTGTTTCATAAGAGACAGGGAGATGAGATGCACATAAAGCGAGTTTACGGATTATACCCATTTGCGTACTCAACTTATGAGAGAAATAAACCAGTTGTCGAGATCTATAGCAAGGATGCTTAGTATTCTTATGTGATCTCTTGGAAATTTTCAGTTGCCCTGGTTGTGATTTCTATTGAGGCACAGTTTCTCGAAGATTCTTGGAAGGCTGAGTTGACAAAGCACAAAGCAGATCTCCAGTTGCAGAGTTTGGTAGTCAGAAATCACAATCTCTTTTGAAAGATGCATTAGTAGCTATGTTTGCCAGGCACGGCAAAGATGCAACTTGGGTATGAAATTTTGTACTAAAAAGTATCAGATATGGCGCATATGGGCATGTCTTCTACATTAAAGTGTCCAGTAGCTTAACATAGCTGACGTACCTCTTGGTAGACTTCCTTTTTCACTCATTTGGGCATCTGTGTAAAACAATTAAGCATGTTCTGCACTGATCTCACCATTTATGAGATTTTTCTTCTCTCCATAATCAGTCACATCCCTTTCTATAACTACTGTATGTTTAGACATTTTTTACACTAAAATTCACCTAGCTTCCTAGAACTTCGTTATCTAATCTGGCCAAAACCAGGCATCTGGGTTAGCTCCAAGTCTGAGTTCTCATAATGCTTTGTGCCATCCTGTGAGCCGGGTATACACTGATGTTTGCCTTAACTGTTTAACAGATTACATAGGCAGATGAGGATGACAGAGAGCGTGTTGATTGAGCTGTATCCACCTGATAGGACCAGAAGATCAGTGCTGTGGGTAGACTGGCGAGTGCATGGAAACTTGAGTAAACCAGAAGCTGATCATCGGTTTATCAATGGAGGTGAACTTTAAAGTTTGTTGGGACACCCAGCCGAGGGAGAGTGAAGAGCTTGATCCATCCCAGCTGGTCTTGGTACTTAATTGTGAGAGGACCATCAGTTTAATCACTTGGACCATTCTTGCACTAGCCAAAGTATAATTTGGATAATTCAGTTACCAAGTTCCAAAAGGTGTTTATCTCCGTTTCTTTTCTTTTTCAAGACTCTTGAGTGACATGTTATGCCCTTGATGTACTATACATGTCTACATTGAGTGTGTGAGGCCAGTGTTATTGTGCGTGGTGGGGATTAGTAAGTTAGGATTGTCAGATTAGAATATAGGATCATCTAGAATCACTTTCTTTAAATAAATGGAGGACAAAACTGTATGTTTTTGTAGAAATGAGAATATCATATAGATATGTTTGCTTTGCTTCTTTCGAAGTCAGATTTGACTGAGAAAATGCTTCTCTAACCCTGATTCAATCTTAGCTTAGATGTCGAACACAATCTCTCTTTGTACCTGTTTCACTAGACAAAAGAAATATATCTGTTCTCCCCACACTACGTTTTGGTCCTTTTCGCGTGTTTGATTGTATTGTAAAATGGTAACTTGAAGCATGTCGTGGACAAATGCACAGAAGGTCAAAATCTTTGAACTTTTGGGAAGAACTGTGAGATGGTCAATCAATCTTATCTCATCTTCTTCTGGTTGCTAGGTCATGGTGGGTCATTTTTCGTTTTGCTTCAGTATGACTTGTTGAACTCAGATGGCTGTGGAGACTCTCCCGATCTTGGCAGGAAGACTTCCCTTTCAAGGGAGACCTGCAAGCTTGCCATCACTTTCACCATTGATACCCAAAGAACTGGTGCACAACAGAAGGCATAGGCAAACACAGCAAGGGCTCGTACAACCCCATCTGAGTACCAAGGGCATGCCATGACGACAAGGGTACCGGCAATCCCTAAGCAGGGCATCAAGACGGCAAGTGCTGGCAGTAGGAAGGCATGAATTGCGACAGAGGCAAGTGCTGAAGAGCCAAGCAAGTAGAGTGTCCAGCCTATCAGTGGGTGCACCGTCCGAGGTATGACAAAGAAGGGGATCATATAGGCAGCTAGGATGGACCATATGGCTGTCATCTTGAGTCCTACTTGCAAGAAGGAGAGACTCTTGTCTGGTTTCCTGTAACACAGCTTGGACAGGTTGGGGCGTGCCAGCCGGGTCAGCGCCATCACTGCTAGGTAGATTGCAGACTGGATCAAGACCACGGGCACCTCAGCACCATACCTGTTTAAACATAATGATCCCCAAGAGAACAAGCAAAACAAGATTTGAGACGTGAGCAGAAAAATCCAATCACAGAAGACTCCCCAAAATCCTGGTTAGTTCTATATTTAACCCCTACCTGCAAAAAGTTCCTAAAACTACCAATTCTCATCTGTTTCTAGGATGTCCATATCTATTCTCATCTACATTTAGAAAGAAGTTAAGAGCATATGAATGCTGTTGTCTTACCCTATGGTTTGTCGGCGTTGCTCGTGCCATGAGAGGCCCAGCGGTAGGACAGGCCACGACCACCAGTACCATGGCTTCAGCCATGGGGCACTTGGGAAGGTGATCACGCTGTTCGGCCCACAAGGTATGCTCCATCTGAGCTTCAGATCTGCCAGCCAACAGAAAATTACCAGGTTAGAAGATTCAAGGATCACATTGAAGTGTCTTAGACAAAGAATGACGACCTAAATCAGTACTGTTTTACTTACAGTAATATGATGCATCCATCTGATAGCCCAGAGGAAGTCTGTAGGTGCCCTCCAGCTTGGTGCCATTAAGAGGTGGATGGAACATTGGACGGTCAAGCAAATCTGAGAAGTAGCCACCCAAAAAACCCTGGTCTGCGCCATCTGGATTCCTACGTCCAATCTCCAACTCATGAAGCATGTCCTTGAACACCTCCCTTGATGGCTGCAATTCCAAGAAAGATAAAAGGAAAAGAGAACCCATAATCAGAAAATGCATATTTGACTGACCCAACAATTTACCCATTGTGAGAACTAATCGAATTGAGCCCCAACGAATCGTCCAGGAAGAATACCTGCAAGACAAAGAGGCCAGTGTGGAAGATGCAGGGGTTGATGAAGACAGCACAGAACTGTCCGCACTGGAACAGCTCGTCTGTCCTCTGGAGGAAGAGGTTGTCGGAGTCGAGCATGACTACCCGGTCATACTGGATCAGGCTCCAAGCATAGAGCTTGTTCATCGTCAGCTTGAACCTGCTGTTGAAGTTGACCTGTGTCTTGTATGGGTTATCCAAGTTCTCCACCCTCACCACCTTCGCACCGTCCTGTTCCCTGTATCAGAAGCCAAAATTCAAAATTGGTCACTGGAATTGCACTCTCTTTCTGTCAATTCAACTGTCAAACATTTGGTGTCACAGACCATTGCAACACTCTTAATCGCAACCACTTTGCCCTGTAAATAAAGCATCTTGCTGTGCCGTTCAGATGATCATAATGGATAAATCAATCATGTTTGGACATTAACACACAAAAAACCCGTCTGATGGAATGGTTTTAGGCTAAGGCCCTTTTGATCTTTCTGATTGTGACACTCCACCAAATTGATGTGGTGTAACTTACCAATTGTTAGGACCCTTTAGGCCGTGCTTGGCAGCCACATGTAATGTAATAATTTCATTTCAAATTTTTAAGGCATTTGCAGCCATAAAGTGATGGTTCAAAATGAATTCATTCAAGTATAAATCTGAATGTGTTAACTATCACTTTATGGCTATAAATGTCCTGGAAATTTGAAATGAACATTACAAGCGACTGCCAAACAGGCCCTTAATTTTTGGGATGAAGCTAATTTGATTTGGAGAATGGGTATCTTGTTTGGTTTGATTAAAACAACTTGTTTTTTTTTTCTGGTAGTGGTCTATTCGCGGCGGAGTTAGCATGATTTGACATTTCGCTGAGAAAAAAAAAAATGGTGAGCAAGGTTTAGTCGTTTTAAAACCACGCGTCCAAAAAAGAAAGACCAAAATTGTACGGACAAGAGAAGCGTCCGTGGAGTTTCATTTCTCGCGTCAAACCGTCCCCTCGACAGTCGACAGTCGACACCCTCACCCTTACTCGTCGCTAAAATGGATTAAAATTTGAAATGACCAAAATACCCATAATTACGACCTTCCTGGAAAAGAGGTCGGAATTTGAAAAAGGACAAAATTACATACAATCTAACCTCCTTCACCTGTAGCTTTCCTAGACTCGATCCTCTCTGCCACTTATGATCTGTTAATGTCCTGTCTAAACACTATTGAAGGGAAAAAGTGAATTACAATATTTGAAAAATGCAATTCACATTTTCCCGCCAATCATCTCCAGCCACCTATTATTAGACAGGACCTTAACAGGTCATAGGCTGGCAGGCCCCCTTTGTCAACAGCCCTACCGACCTCATTTGAAAAATTGTAATTCAAAATCTAGACGACTCGTTCAGGAGATATTTTCTCAGCCTTTTTAAGATGAAATTTCTTCGTTATTTACTCTGTTTGACCAAGTTCAAACTAAAAACTTTCGCATTTTCAACAAAAGATTATGGGCATTATCGTCATTTTACAATTAAAAAAAAAAATACAAATATCACGATTTACGACTAAAGAAAGTGTTTGCTTATCTTCTTTCCCCTGTTTCTACCTGGACGGCCAAAAAAAAAAAAAAAAAAATTTCCAAACAGGTTCTGAATAAAAATCCAAGACAAAATCTGGACGACTTGAAGCCGTCCGATTATATTTCCGTTGTTTTGTCGTGATGTGTGCCACCACCCCATACTAGTGGACGATGTCCCTGTCATATCGCACTGGGAGCAGGATCAGGGAGCCAGCTCCATTGAATCCAGCCCTGTCCTAGCCTGAAAGTTCGCCGTATAAAACTTTCCGGCAAAGCTCAACAAACTTGCTAAACGGCGCCGGAGGTATCCGGCGCACCATAGCGAAAATCTAGAAGAGAGATGCAGAGCTGTAATGGTTTCAGAGATGTGGAAATTTCACTTACAGAGCTTGGACCCATCGGATCGGAACGTCAACGGAAGCGATGACGATGAGATCAGCTTCCACCTTAAGCTTCGCTAGAGATCTGAGCATCACACGAGTAGCAACGTAGAACTCGTAATCCCTCGGCGTTCCCATATACATCATCGCCGCGTATGCGTTCCGGTACACTCGTTCTTCCTCACCAATCGCGCTTTGAATCTGCACCGCCCCTAGAAAAGCTGCTAAGAACAGCAAAATCTTCAAACTCCCTAACCCCCATCTCTTTCTTTCCCCCATTCCTCTTCTTCAAAGAAGACGAACAAGCAATCCTTCGAAAACCTCAAGAAATCAGCTCTAATTGCAGAAATCTCTCGCAAAATTTGATCTTCCTTCTTTCCCTCTCACTTCCTCAAATATTTACTACGTGAGAAGCTCCCTGAAAAAATCACCGGAATCGGCCACGGGAAGGAAATTCTCCCGGAATGTGTATAGGTTCCTGTTAGATCGCCGGAAAAAAGAAACTTTTCTCCGCTGTTCTTCCGAGAGAAAGGGGATGAGATTATGCAGAGAAGAGGAAAGGGGGAGAGAGAAGGAGAGAAGGAAGGCGCGTTTTTTTTTTTTTTGTGTGTCTAAGAATAGACGCAAAGCCCTAAAAACAACTTGGCTTTAATTTTGGGGAAAGGATCTGCTACACACAAAACAGTAAATCCCTTCGTATCCCACACCCAAAAGATAAAAATGTAAATAACAGATTTCAAATATAAAAACGGGTACCCATAGAAATGCACCTCGGATTTGGTGGGATGCCTTAACGAACGATTAAGGTCGGCCAGGATTAGGGGCAGAACACGTCGAAAAAGTGATTTACACATTTTGGGAGGTGTTTTTTTTACTTTTATGCTGTGTATCCTCCTCTGATGCAGGACTTAGTCATTCATTTAGGGGTCATACCAAGTCCCGAAGGATAAAAATAGGTTAATAGGGTTAAAACCATAAAAAAGTGTTCAAATCATAATTTTGAAAACTGGACTGAACCAAGTGGTCTGACCATGTTTCATCGGAACAACATCTTAAACAGTTTTATAAAATCTTAAAAATGTAATCTGTCCAAAAATGTATATGATGGGCAAAACTGATAAAAATCGATCGGTCTTTTACCGAAACCGGTTCCAATAAAATCAAATGATTTTTATTCTTTTAATAAATTAAGAAGAAAAAAAATGTGTCTTTCCAAATTCAAATCCTATTTTTCATGAATTATTTTTATTTCTAGCATTTTATATTTAAAGTGAACAGTGGTTAAATCATATAAATGATGGATAGTGGAAGCCGGTTAGATCTGAACCACCTTAATAGATTCTCAAAACTATAGTTCAAATGTATATTTAGTCCCTATTTAAAGGGTTGATATCCTCTGTGACATGAATATTTATGCCGGGCCTAGAGCCACTATTCATGGGGTGCCGTGTGGACCCTCCTTGTTAGTGCCTAACACCACACGGCACCCCATGGAATGGTGGCTCCAGGCCCGGCATAAATATTCAAGTCGCATCGGATATCATCCCTTAATTAAAAGAGTCATCAAATTAAAAAACCAGCCATGATATAAGGACACGGAGAAACTTAGTGTTTTAGGTGTAGAAGAGTAGCAGATCCTTTTCCAACAATTTTTTATAATTTCAATTTGGTTCGAACTTAAAATAGAATATAGCAAGCAAGTGGGCCCCGGTTTTTTAGCCGGCTACAACGTGATCGTGTTCGGCAGCCAAGAAAATGACATATCGCTGTGGTATTACCACGTGGAACCTTTGAGACGGAGTGTGAATTGACAAAATTGACCTGAGTAGGTGTTTGTGTTTGGCTCATGCTCACGTCGTCACCAACCGGTCTTATTTGCTCTGACTAGTGTTTTGGACTCGGAATGGGCTGAAATCCTCTACGGCACCCCCCTTGTGAGATATTCAAGGCCACACAAGGGGGGGAATCAATTCACTTTTTGGAGGTGATGTGACATCCCAAAAAGTGAGTTGATCCCCCCTTGTGTGGTCCTTCAGTGCCTTCTAAGGGGGGTGGCATAGAGGATTTCAGGCCGAAGTGGGATCTGCCACGTAAACTTATGCAGCAAAGTTGTATAAGCTACCATATTTCAATGGATCTTATCTACTTCCTCATCGTGGTTGAACCCCACCATTTTGCTTGTGTGTTGAAGAATCGCCAATGAGAAGCATTACTAGATTTTTTTCTTACACAATTTATCTTATCCAAACCTTAATCTAAGCTATTTGTACCCTCATTTACTCCCAATTTGACATGGTTGTTTATATTTCACATTGGAGACTTCAATCACTAGAACTTAGGTTGTAAAATTAGATGTAACCAGGTTGTAGGATAGATAAAATCACTTTTTGTGGAACAAACAAAACTGAAAATTCATTTCCAAGTTTTGGAATCAACAAATTATGACAAAGTATGTATGGTTAGAATAAAGATGTGTTGATGATACTGCTCTTAAACCTGATTTTACATATTCTCTTAAATCTTTTCCTTAGAACCGTGGAACTGCAGTGCGAGTTTCTTGAATCTCTAGGATTTAATAGTCCTCGAGTTTCTTCTTTACTAGTATAACTATTAGTAGTAAGAGCGGGTGAGTTTCAATAGTGTTCAATTTCATACAATAAAATAAATAAAAATAGATGAAGATATATATATATAAAACTCATTTTTAACAATAGAAAATTGCTAGTTAACTAAGGGCTTTCTAACATTAAAACTCTTAAATAATGTAAGGATTAGAGGGGACTTCCATTACATGTGTGTTCACACAGAAGAATGTATTGTGTTTTGTATCATAACTTCAAAACACATATTCAAGAGGTATGGAGACACTTCCATATATAAGGTGAAAAACTTTTTTCTTCCTAACTAATGTGGGATTAAACTTTTATAGGTTTAATTTTCTCATGCCAAAAGACAATATTTTCATGTCTATAATGCAAGATTTGACAACTGTTTTATAGATGTTTATAAATTCTATATGTTATAATTCTAAGACTCATAAATGCTTTATGAGTCAATCAAAAATTTTCAACTTATTAATAAATATTATTAATATGTCATTATTTGACTTTTCTTTTTATCGAATTAGAATGTTTTATAATATTTGACGAATAGCTATGTGTGAGAGAAAGAATAGAGGACAAGATTGTGTTTAGAGGAGAAGGTATTGATGGATGTCCTCATAAGGTAGCACATGATAAATGAGCTTAATAAGAGGGATTACAAGTCAGGATGTAATTACTTACACAATGAGATGTATAATGTAATTAGTTTTGCAGCAATGCTGAAAACGGATTTTTTCACAAAGCAAAACAATTCAATATCTGACACAACTAACGATGATAGTATATCAATTCACATAGTTGTTTGCATAAGAAAATATTTGTTTAAATGGTCAACAATTCAATAAGAAAATACTCAAATACTCTTGAAACAATTTCCTTTAGGTTTCGCACCTTTAGAAGTTTGATCAGATAAGAGAGATTGTAGAGTTGAATTGTTCACGGTTCAGCATATCCGTATGTTGAATTCCATAAAAACACACCCTTAAGCTAACTACATATACTTACAACCCGAATATTTGGTAGATATTTCCGAAAATAATTCATTTTCTTTCTTGTTAGAGATATTTAAGTTTTAATTACATTGGATGGTTATGATCACTAGATTTTGCTTTTTTTTTTTTTTTATATATATATATATGGAGATTCTCAGTAAAATAGCTCAACATACCTCTTATTCCCCCTCCCCACCAAAAAAAAGAAAAGAAAAGAAGAAGAGATGGATCTTAAATAAAACAATTAACTGTTTGTAGAAAATGTTAGAGATAATATACTTGTATGTTTTAACACTCCCCCTCAGGAGGGTACTTCTGAGTCCTTCTTAAATAAAACAATTAACCGTCTCTCCTGAAACCCTAAGGTTGTAGGAGGGGTTCGAGTTAATATACTTTATATATTTCAACAATAGAACCATGAAGAACCTTTTGTGTATTGAGAAATATGGAAAGTCAACACTTAATGAACAAAATATCTATGATTCCACTCGTTAAG
>JAOXJP010216680.1:0-14027 GCA_025762735.1 Platanus orientalis
GAGTTAAACCCTTAGACCTTTGGGTCTAGACTTCTCCTCTTCACTCGGAGAGGAGAACTAATGTCCAACTCCATCGGTTAACCCTGAGTTGGTGGCGACTCCTAGAAAAGCCTAACCCTCTTGTAAAAGGGTTAACAACTTTTCATGTACCGGCACCACGTGCCGAAGAGTGGGCTTAAAAACCACGGGTAGACGGGGGAATTCGAACCCCTCCCGAATGCCAATGTCCACAAACCCTAAATTTCCAATAAGCATTAACAGGGCTATGAGAGTCCACATTCAAGACTAACAAACACATTACCTTCAAAATTCTCCAGCCTCCATACACCTTTTCAGAGTGAAACATCGCAGGCAAAAAAATTACCATTTTACCCTTTTGCCTTCAAAATAAGTACATGAACTTTCGAAGAACCTCCGAAGCTTTTCCATTATCCTGAATGGTGTCTTGTTAGATCCTACACACCCTAATTGTAGTCACCTTCAAGGAATTTTTTTATAGAACAGATCTCCTTCCAATCTGGTAGCAACCAATTTCTTAATCTTTAAGAACTTCTGGTCAGAAAATGACCCTCAAAAAGCTCTCAAAGATTCATTTGACATCCAAATTCGGGAAAGTCAGTGGCCACCTCTCAATTTTTTTCTTACCTTCAATAAGCTGTCTCTAAAAAAACCATTTAAGGTCTTAAATCCCTTCAATATCTCGTATCTTCTCCAAGGCAGTTTTGGCTACGTTTGACCTCTATGAATCCCGAATGTTTCCCATATGACCAAATCTTGATTAGTTTGTGGCCATTTCTTTAGATTTGTAAGGCCTTCAAAAAACTCTCTATTAAATAAAAACACTTACAAGACTAATCTACTTCAATTCCACCAATTACTTCAAAATGAGTAGCACATTTGGGGCACCTATTAGGTTTTCAGCTTGACCCCCAAAACTCATTAGAAATCCAAAATTCAGTTTGTTAGTGGCCATTTCTCGGTAGCTCTGAGGTCCTTAAAAGATTGTCACCTCGAGCCATCTCATTCGGAAGTTTTACAAGTCTAATCACCATATTTTTTTCAAATTAGATCAAAACACTTTTTATTTGTATTTGGCAGACAGTGAGGCCTCAATAATTTCCCCAGAATCTGAATTCTATAAGGTCAGACCCATTTTTCTGTTTTCTCCTTGCCTTCAAACGACTATTTTTCATAAAGGACTAATTACAGACTCAAACTAACCCAAAACCCCTATTGTCCAGTAAGCTACTGTCACTTTGTCCCATCAAGTGACTCCTCTTCGAAAAGCTCTTGAAGATTGCTCAAGAACCCGATGGTCAAGCTGTTAGTTCCTATGGCTTCAAGACTCTCTAAACTTCAATACTCTATGACTCATCAAATTTTCATGGCAAACTCAATAAATTCCAATGAAATTTTCAGTTAAGATTTTTCACTTACCAAAAAGAGAGTTTTGAGCGCGATTTCTTGCTCGAGTATTAATTTATAGAATAGTTTGAACCTGTGTCTCACGAAACCCGAGGGTCACCTTTTGTCTGAAGACCTCAAAGACCAATTTTGCCATCTTACCCTTTTAGTAATTATTTGAGAGATTTTGAGGTCAATCAAACACTGATTTCCTTAGTCTACCCTTATCGTAATTTACTTTCGAGTAATCTATTATGATTGGAACATCAAAGACTTCGAAAACATACTTTGAGTTTGTGTGTTTTTAAGTACGAGAACCCAAAAAGTGAGGTGGCTAGGTAAAGGGACTTTTTGGTTAGGAATTTACCCTAATCAAAGATCATGAGAAAACAAAATAAAACAAAATAAAGACCAAGAAATAAAGATACAAGAACACCAAATTTATGTGGTTCACCCAACTTGGGCTATGTCCATGGAGTCATTACAATTTTTCATTATGATCGAAAGCATAAAGTATAAGATGACAAATTAGGGCACCCTCCATCATTATACACATATATAATTAGGGCTACGCTGTACAAGTGTGAACTTACAACAACACCCCTGCAAAAAAATTGGGTCAGGGGCGCCCACCTTCGAGCAAGGGGGTCTTGCCCCCTGCAACCTCTTGCCAACTTACCACAAAGTTGGATCTACGAATCGGGGAAAGGTGTACAGTACTATTAGGTTACACACTTCCCATCAATCTCCCACTTAGAGACTAATCACAACAAAAACTTTAAACTCTCCATGCCTTCAAAACATAACAAGCATAGCAACAACTAACCCCTTTCTATTCTCAGGGTTAAAGACCAATTGAAGCTATACATAACTTGAGTTTTTCAATGATGACTACCTTGGTTAACATGTTTGTGGAATTCTGACTTCCATGAATCTTCTTCAGTGACAACACTCCCCCTTTCAAAAGTAATCGTATGAAATGATATCTCAACTATATGTCCTTCATCCTAAAATGAAACATTGGATTCTTTGCAAGATGTATAGCACTCTGACTATCATTGTACAAAACACTATTTTTTTGTTTCTTACTCAACTTTTCCAATAAGCTTTGCAACCAAATAGTCTCCTTACTAGCTTTAGTAATCGCAACATATTCAGCTTCTGTAGTGGAGAGAACTACAATCTTTTGTAACTTAGAAGCCCAACTAACTATTGTATCACCCAAGGTATACACATACCCAATAAGTCTAAATCAAAAGACCTTTCAGTTCCATACCTGTCCCTTTAAAACAAAGTGTTCTGTTTGAAGTACCCCTCAAATATCTTAAGATCCACTTTACTACCTCCCAATGTTGCCTGCTTGGATTACTTATATACCTGCTCACAACTCCTACTGCATGTGCTATGTTTGGCCTAGTACAAACCATAGCATACATTAGGATACCAATAGCTGAAGTGTATGAGACGTTTTGCATGCCATCATTCTCTTGTTTTGTCTTGGGTGATTGCTCTTTAGATAGTCAAAAGTGACTAGCTAAATGTGTGCTCACTGGTTTTGCGCCTTGCATGTTGAACCTGTTGATACATACTTTGTTTGTGAGAGTACTAAAGTTCCAGATGTTCCACCTCTGCTAATCATCATTCCAAGGATTTGTTTTATAGCACCTAGATCTTTCATTATAGAATGCTTGGACAACTCATTCTTTAAGTTATTGATCTCTTGTATGTTTGACCCTACAATAAGCATATCATCTACATATAGGAGTAAAATAATATAGTTGTTATCAAATCTTTTAATATATCAACAATGATCTATGTGGCATCTCATGAAACCACTGTTGCACATGAATCCATCAAACTTCTTATACCACTATCTCAGAGCCTGTTTCAAATCATACAAGATTTTCTTCAATTTGCATACTAATCCTTCTTTATCTGGTACTGTGAATCCTTATGGTTGCATTATATAAATGTCCTCCTCCAAATCGACATGGAGGAATGCTATTTTCACATATAGTTGTTCAAGGTACATATCTTCTGTAGCCACAATATTCCCAATACCACTCTAGTTATTTTCAACTTCACTAGTGGAGAGAAGATTTCAGTGTAGTCAACACCTTCTTCTTGCTGAAATCCTTTCACAATCAATATTTATTTGTTGCATTTTCCACCATCATGCTCTTATTTGATCCTGTACATCCATTTATTATGCAAAGCCTTCTTGCCTTTTGGTAACTTAGTCAATTCCCATGTTTGGTTTGACATTAGTGAGCCCATCTCTTCCTGCATAGCTGACTCTCACTTGATTGATTTATCATCTTTCAACACATTGACATAACATTTTGGCTCGCCACCATTAGTTAATAACAAATAGTACAAAAGGGAGAATACCGTTATGTTAGTTTGGGGATTCTGGAGGACCATCTCACCTCAATAGTAGGATTACTTTGTTTAACCTGTGGAGCTATGTTTTTTGGATTATTTTGAACTATCCTCAGCACATCACTTTCAAAAATCTTTTCCAGTTCAACATACTTGTTCTTTCAAGCATGAATACCTACATTATCAAATTTTACAACTAACCCATCCTTATACATTCCTATTTCATTAAATATGACATTTCTACTTTTGATTATTTTCCAATTTTAATCATCTCAAAATTGATAACCAAACTCATCAGTGTCATACCTAATAAAAGTACATTTCTTGGATTTCAGATCAAGCTTACTCCTAGCATTAGAATCTATATGCACATATGATACACAACCAAATAATTTCAAATGTGAAAGACTTACCTTTTTTCCACTCCAAGCCTCCGTTGGTGGATTTCTATCCAAAGGAACAGAAGGTCCACGGTTGATCAAGTATGCCACAGTGTTAATTGCATTAGCCCATAACATCTTCGGTAGTCCAGAGTGTATCCTCATGATTTTAACACGTTCATTAAGAGTTCTGTTCATGCGTTCTACCACCCTGTTGTGTTGTGGTGTCTTGAGAATAGTTTTATCCATTCTGATCCCACTAATGGCACAAAATTCTTTAAACTTCTCATCTTCATACTCTCCTCTATTATCATATCTCAAGCACTTTATCTTTAAACATGTATCAATTTCTACCATGGCTTTCCACTTCTTAAAAGTGTTATAAACATCAGACTTATTTTTTTAAAAATAAACCAATAACTTTCTTGTTGAATCGCCGATGAAGGTAACATACTTTAATGAGCCTCCAAGAGATGAAACTGGAAAAGGTCCCCACACATGTGTATGAACCAATTCTAATTTTTATGTCTTGGGTGTTTTGCCAGCCTTTGAGAAAATGACCCTCTTTTGTCTTCTAAAGATGTCATCACACAAACCAATGTCCATGGATTTTACACCTAGCAATTTTCCTTTAGATAGAAGTGCCTTCATCCCTTTTTCACTTATATGGCCAAGCCTTTAATGCTACAGATTTGAATCTTCTTCTACATCAGCAGCTGCAATAGAATTTCTACTGCTTGTCGTAATGTAGAGAGTACCCGTTTTCTTTCCATGAGCTACAACCATGGCTCCTTTGGTGAATTTCCAATAACTTCTCATAAAGGTCATTGCATACCCTTCGTCATTAAGTTGTCCTATAGAGTAGTTTTTCTTCAATCTAGGAGCATGTCTAACATTTTGTAACTTCCATATAGTCCTAGTCGGTAATTTAATTTGAACATCTCCTTTGCCCACAATGTTTAAAGGTTCATCTCACCAAGATAAACCTTTCTAAAATCACCATTAACATAGTTCTACATGATTTCTCGATGTTGGGTAGAGTGAAAGGATGCCCTTGAATTTAAGACCCATAAATTAATGAGACTGGCAATGCTTAAAACCAAAGCATTAAGGACCTCCTCTGTGTGACGTTCATTGAATCCTACTCATCATTGTCCTTCTTCCTTGGTTCTTGGCAATCTTTCTTTAGATGACCCTTATTTCCACAGTTCCAACAACTGCCAAAAGATTTTTCAGATCTGAACTTGCTCTTTTTCTTAGATTTCAATCTACTATGGTCTGCACTTCTCTTAAATGTTCTTCCCCTGGTCTTTGTATTCAAAACAGAACCTGATGTTTCCCCTAATTCCTTCATGCGAATTTCTTCATTTAGAATCAAATCCCAAACATCATCATACTTGAAGTTCGAGTTTTCGGAAGAACTGCTCACTGCAGTTACAATATTGTTCCAACTTTCTAGCAAGGAAGATAAAAGAATCAAAGCTTTGAACTCATCATTGAATTCGATTCCTATAAGATGTAACCAAGTTGAACTTGTTTAGATGATCAATCATAGCTATGCCTTTTCACATCTTTAGGTTAAATAATCACCACATTAAATAAACCTTGTTAACAGTATAATGGGGAAAATAGCGCCAAGGACCTTATCGACCAATCTCGATTGACACTCGGGGAACCTGACACCCATGCCCCCGAGCATTATAGCAAATAATCCCAACCATCACTCGGGGTAGCCAATCCCCGAAGAACCACCCGAGGTCCTGGGACCCCCTAATTCCCTGGAAGATCCCGACTGCGGGAGACAAAGACCCTAACTGACTCAGGCCAAGGATAAACGTGATCCGAAAATCATTATCTGGACAGAATATCTTATACCACAGGCCTACCAACTCTAAGCGAATGATAAAAAAGGCAGGGAGAGACGCGGCCCAAGATGTGTGTAACAGTGCCATGCGAAAACGTGAAAGAAATCGACGTGCAAGAACGTGGGAGAAAAGTGACAAGGAAGATCCTCCTTGATATGCCATTAGTCGAGCCTATAAATAGGGAGACCACTTCATGCTCCAAGTATGAGATATCCACTAAACCCTAGGGAATAGTCCTACTTTCTACCATCCCCCTGCCTCCCTGACTTGACCATCGGAGAGCTAAAAGTCGAGCCCCCACCGGCTCTAGCCCTTTGACCTCTTCATGTTTGTTTGTGCAGATTCTACCTCGTCGAGGATTTGGGGTCGACTGTAAGACCATCTGGTTGAGGTAAAGGTGGTCGTCCCCCCGATACATCATTAGTTGGCGCTGTCTATGGAAAACTTTCCTTTTTCTGACGGAACCTAAGGTCCATATGGTCAGGACCAGATCAATGGTAGCTCAACACAACCATATTAATGGGGTTGATGGACTAGAGACTTTGGTCTCCGATGGGGCACGCCCCCTAACCCCAAGGGTGGACACATTTGAACAGAAGAGTCAGGGGTTAACAGAGAACATGCAGTTGTTGATGGAGTAAAACCGGGATATTATCCTGGAACTAAGAGGTAGGAGGACCGCATCGGGCGATGGCGACACCTGGTGACCTGGGTCTAACACCCCTCTAGCCAGAGGCCATGGCCAAGGGCTTGAAGACAACGCACTAAGCATCTTGGCTTCCCAGTTTTGGGAAAGTCATCATGGAGAAAGAGTTCACATCCCAGGATCCTGGGAGGAAAGGATGGAGGACGTGAAAAAGGAGATGACGACAATGAGGGAAGCCCTGAAGGGAAAGACCCCAGCCATCATCGACAAGCTGATTCAGAGGATGAACCATCCCTTCACCCTAGAGGTAATGGCTTAACACCTTCCCGACAAAATCAAGCTGCCATAAATAGAGATGTGTGACGGCGGGAGGGACCCCCTAGATCGCTTGGAGGCCTACAAGACGCACATGAACCTCCAAGCGACCCCTAACGAAATCTTGTGTTGAGCATTCCCAAAGATAATCAAGGGGTCTACTAAGGTTTGGTTCAGTAGGTTGCAGCCAGGGAGCATATCCAACTTCACGGAGTTAAGTCGACAGTTTATCGGCTATTTCATCGGTGGTTAGAGGCACTGGAAACCGACAACCTATCTCTTGAACATAAAGTAGAGCAAAGGAGAGTCCTTACGGGACTATATGTCCCAATTTAATAAGGAGGCATTGCAAGTTGATGAGGCCAATGAGAAGATGATTATTGCTGCTTTGATGGCCGGGCTGCTGCTTTCTAAACTCTTATTTTTCCTCTCCAAGAACCCCCCATCCCGCATGACCGACCTCATGGTAAAAACATAAAAACACATGAACGGTGAGGATACCCTCAGCGTTAGGCAAGAACAGGATGCCGGGCCCAGTTCACAACATGACAAAAGAAAGCAGCCGACACCAAGGGAAGACAAGAGAGGCTAGAGAAAAGAAAATGACATCAATCGCAGGGTCCGACCCCAGGTCAACCTCCCACTAAGTAGGTTTCAAAACTACACTCCTCTTAATGCACCCATGGAGCAAGTATTTGTTTATATCAGGAATGACCCGAGTATCAAATGGCCTAAGAGGATCTGCACCCCACAAAGAAGAGAAGCCACGAAAAGTATTACCGTTTTCACTGGGACAATGGCCATGACACCAACGACTATTTTGACTTAAAGAACAGATAGAAGCCCTCATTTAATGGGGACAACTACAGAGGTTTATTGCAGGATGACAGCAAGCCAGGCATGAGAACACCTGTCCAGACCTCCCTCCTCAGCAAGAAAGAAGACCTAAAGGGCCGATAGGAGAAATAAGAATGATAGCGGGAGGATTCGTCGGAGGAGGGGAATCTAGCGCGGTAAGGAATTTGTACTTGAAACAAATTCATAAGGAGAAAAACCAGTAGCTAATGATGATCGAGAGGCCAGCCAAGTGCTAAAAGGTAGGTCATCCTCCTATCACCTTCTCGGTGGAAGATGCCCGGGGAGTAAGCTAGCCACACGACGACGCCTTGGTGGTGACGTTAGCGATGTCCAACTACATCACTCATCGTATCCTCATCGACAATGGCAGCTCGACAGACATTCTCTACCTCCCGACCTTTAATCAGATGGGTATCGGCAGGACGAGACAAAGCTAGCCCTGACACCTTTAGTCAGATTTATGGGTGATAGGTTGTTGCCGCTGGAGACTATCAACCTGCTGGTAATCGAGGGCTTGAAGGAGCGTCAACTGACTCGGGTGGTTGACTTTTTAGTAGTAGACTACCCTTCTACGTACAATGCGATCTTGGGGAGGCTGCGCTCAATCGGCTTAGGGCGGTCACCTTGACCTACCACCTCTTGATTCGCTTCCCAACCGAAGGAGGAATCAGAGAAGTTAAAGGTGATAAAATAACATCTAGGGAGTTCTACATGGCTTCGCCCAAAGGGGAGCCAGCCCCAAAAGAAAACATATCGATCGATAGCTTGGAGGTCTGAGACAGAGAGCCCGAGCAGTAGCAAAATTAGAGGGAGAATTAGAGGATGTTACCCTTAACCCTGACACGGCCAACAGAGTCACCCGAGTGGGAGCCAACTTGCTTGAAGAATTGAAGGCCCGACTACGAGACTTCCTCACTAGAAATCGGGACGTGTTCACTTGAACTCACAAAGACATGCCAGGAATAGACCCCCACATGGTTGTGCACAGGCTAAATGTTAACCCGGCCTCCAGGTCGGTCAAGTAGAGGAAGAGAAACTTCACCCCTGAGTGGAACAAGGTAATTGCACAAGAGGTAGAAAAGTTAGTGACAGTTGGCTTTATAAGGAAAGTCTATTATCCCGACTGGCTGGCGAATGTGGTCATGGTAAGGAAGCCAAATGGAAAGTGGCGTATGTGTGTTGACTTCATCGACCTCAACAAGGCCTGCCCGAAGAACAGCTTCCTGCTCCCGAGGATTGACAAGCAGGTAGACTCTACGAGTGACTACCAAACCCTTAGCTTTATGGATGCCTTCTCGGGGTATAATCAAATAAAAATGCACGAGTTTGACCCGGAGAAGACCGCTTTTATTACTGATCAAGGACTCTACTATTATCGGGTCATGCCCTTTGGGCTGAAGAACTTGGGGGCAGTGTACCAAAGGCTCATCAACGAGATGTTTAAAATCCAAATAGGTAGGAACGTCGAGGTATATGTAGATGGCATGCTGGTAAAGAGTGTACAACTTGAACAACATCTCTTAGATTTAAGCGAGACCTTGCAAACTTTGAGGAAGTACAAGATGAAGCTTAACCCTAGTAAATGTGCTTTTGGGGTGTCGATCGGAAAATTCCTCGGGTTCATGGTGTCCCAACGGGGCGTAGAGGCCAACCCCGAGAAGGTGAAGGTTATACTCAACATGCAAGCCCCGAGAAATACAAAGGACGTACAACGCCTGGCCAAAAGGGTCTCCCCATTAAGCAGGTTCATCTCTCAGGCCACAGACAAATGCTACTCCTTTTTCTGACTACTAAGGAAGGCCTTCCACTGGGACGAAGAGTGCGACAAGGCATTCCAGGATGCTTAAAGACCACCTCGGGCACCAACCATTGATCAATCAACCGAAACATGGCGAGGTGCTCTACCTATACTTGTCGATGTCAAAGATAACAATCAGCTCTGTACTGATAAGAGAAGAGGCCAGGGTATAAGCACCAGTATACTACAGTAGCAGGACCTTCAGGGGAGCAGAAGAAAGGTACCCGAGGGAAGAGAAGATGGCATTTGAGCTGATCGTCACTGCTTGACGATTAAGGCCATATTTTCAAGCCCATACCATCCGAGTCCTGATAGATCAGCCACTCAAAGCCATACTCCACCGGCCTGAGACCTTAGGAAGGCTAGTCAAATGGTCGGTAGAATTGGGCGAATTTGACATCAAGTACCATCCTTGATGAGCTCTCAAGGGCCAAGCAGTGGCAGACTTCATTGCCGAGTATACCCACACACCAGATCCATTGATCGAAATGCAAGATGAATCACAAAAGGAAACAAACTAGGTAGAATGGGCTATGCATGTAGAAGGTTCTTCCACCAATAGCACAGCGGGGGGAGGAGTAGTCCTTGTCACACTGGAAAAAGACAAACTCGAGTATGCCATCAGGTTTGGCTTTAAGGAAACCAATAACAAGGCCAAATATGAATAAATGGTCATGAGACCACACGGGCCCATGCACTCGGGGCTAAGAAGGTTAAGGTTCATAGCGACTCTTAGCTGGTAGTTAGACAGGTACAAGGGGAGTACAAGGTAAAAGATGACCCAATGAGGCAATACCTCGCCATTGTTGAAAAAGAGAAGTCTCGATCTAAGGGATTCCGTATACAACGGGTCCCACGGGGAGACAATGAAGAGGCTGACAGGCTGGCCAGACTCGCATCATCCACTACAGGGGACCTAGCCCCCGGGATCCTCGTTGAACACCTGCTCGAGCATAGTATCAAAATAGGAGATGAAAGGGAAGTCAACCCAACAAGCCCTGAGCCCGAATGGGCCAATCAAATCATAAGGTTCTTGAAGAATGGTGAGTTACCTGAAGACAAGGAAGATGCCAGAAAGGTCAAGACTCTAGCGAGTCGATATTTATTAATTGACAGCATTCTTTATAAAAGAAGCTTTATTCTTCCCCTACTCAGGTGCTTATTTGAATAGGAAGCCGACTATGTGCTCCGAGATATACATGAGGGGATATATGGGAGCCACTCTAGAGGAAGGGCAATGGCCCACAAAGTGATCAAGGCCAGATCAGGGCTGGAAATTATTGGCCATCTATGCAAAGGGATGCCAACCTCCTCGCTCGAAAATGTGACAAGTGCCAGAAATTTACCAACATTCTCAAGGTACCGGTAGAGGAATTAGTCCCGATAATGGGGCCCTGGTTATTTGCTCAATGGGGAATCGACATAGTTGGACCACTTCCTTGGGGGAGACGACAATTAACGTTCTTGATGGTAGCCATCGACTACTTCACCAAGTGGGTGGAAGCTAAGCCCTTGGCAAAGATTACCGAGAAGAACATCCGGGACTTCACATAGAAGTCCATCATCTATCGGTTTGGAATCCCCCGGGTCATCATCAACTACAACAGTAAGCAATTTGACAACGCTCGGTACTGAGAATTTTGTGCCGAGCTCGGTATCAAGAATCACTTATCCTCCTCGGCCCACCCTCAGGCTAACAGCCAGGTAGAAGTCTCAAACAAAATGCTTCTGGGCATAATTAAGAAGAGGCTCAACAGTTCCAAAGGCCTTTGGCCCGAGGAACTCCCAAGTGTCCTCTGGGCATATCGCACCACAATGAGGACTCCCACGGGGGAAACACAGTTCTCGCTAGCATTTGGAACTGAGGCGTTAATACGCATCGAGATTGGGATGACCAACCAACTTCGATTCAGAGAAAAATGAGGAAGGCCTTAGGCTCAACCTCGATTTGTTGGCAGAGAAAATAGACGAAGCTGCACTTCGAACAGCCGCCTATAGACAAAGGATGGTTAAGTATTACAACTCTTAAGTCAAGATAAGAAGATTTGTGGTCGGGGACTTAGTACTCAAGGTGTCTCTTGCGACGCAAGACCCGATAGAGGGAAAGATGAGGTCGAGTTGGGAAGGGCCCTACCGGGTAACACACTACAATCGATCTGGGACCTACCACCTTAAGACAATGCAAGGAGAGCCTTTACGATGACCCTAAAATGTCAAACATTTGATAAAGTATTATCAATGAAATTAAGGTGATCGTTCTAACTGTCAAAATTATTCAACCATGTAGGATCGACAGAGCACAAAGCCATTCGACTCAGGTTACAATACTAGCCTCGGGTTATAAGATTAACCCTCAAGTCATGAGGGTGACCCTAAGCCACAAGACTGGCATGCCCCACTGACTCAGGCTACAAGACTAGCCCCGGGTTACAAAATTAACCCTCAAGTCACGAGGGTGACCCCAAGCCACAAGACTAGCACGTCCCACCGACTTAGGCTACAAGACTAGCCCAAGGTTACAAGGTTAACCCTCAAGTCATGAGGATGACACCAAGACTGTCATGCCCCTCTGACTTAAAGCAACATGGCTAGCCCCAAGTTTTAAAATCAAGCGACCTCCCGGTTAAAGAAACGTAAAGATAGGAAGAAGCCATGTAAACCCACGAGAATAACCTAAGTCCTCTCGCCTTGACCAAGTAAGTACACCTATGCCCCCTAGCATATGATTCAAGCCTAGATAAGTATCTAAGGATACCCGGTGGCACTAACTGCGAAAAACTAAAAAGGGTGCCACCAGGAACCCTTAGTTACCAAGAATTGTGAGGGACCCGATAGACCTTCATATTATTACCAAGGGATCCCCATGCTTTTAAATTTTCACTCGGGAGAACGTCAATTGCCCTGGGGTATATTAACACTTAGATAAATTTTATAGCCACTTACCCCGGTCTACTTGAGAACGCACCCGAAACATAAGAGGAAAACATCACGACGTGCACCGACACTTTGAAAAATTGGATGCCTCTTACCCTACTCAAGAGAAAAGCTCAAAACCCCGGAGACCCACTTATACTTAGAAATATTTACGGTTAGGCATTCTCACTTACTCAGACACCCGTATGGCAAAAGAAATAATAATACACATGTATAGAGGGAATACTACGAATAAGAAATAGGAGTCACAAAAAGGAGAATTTCATTAAGTTGCAATAGTTACAAAAAGAAGGGGGGAGGTAAATACAATTAAACATCAAGGTTGACATCCCCCGAGACCACCCCTTCCACGGCTACATCCCCCCGACCGACATCTATAGTTTCAGGCACTATCGACTCTTCGGCTGGCCCTTTTGTTGTTGCACCATGCCCTCCCTCGGCCACTTCTTCATCGACCCCAGCATCTTCTCAATCAACCCCCTCCTCCTGCTCGCCCTTGACCTCAAGCACTTTAGGCTAGATGGACGAGAAGTCCAAGTCTGGGTACTGCTCAGCCGCCAGGTCCTGAAACTCCTCGAAACCCTCCCAAAATCAATCGACTCTGACAAGACCGAAAGAATCTAAGGCCAAGTACTTAGCCTCGACCACCCGAGAGGCCTTCTCCCTCATTGCTTGCCTTTCAACCTCCCTCTCTGCCTTAACCTGGAGGCATACTTGATTTAGAGTGTCAACCACGGCCTGCTTTGTAGCATCTTTAACGGCCTTCTTGAGGTGGTTTTCTATCCAGATGCGACCTAACCTTTTGTTCCCCAACTCCTCCCTAGTCCGCTCAACGTCCTGTTGGGAGTCTTATAAGAGAGCAGTCAGGTTTTCAATACGTTTCTCCCACTCAGTGGCATGGGCCGCCACCCTGTTGTAGGACTCCTCGGACCATTTTAACTTCCCCTTAAGGTCAATGATAATGGTCCTCGCCTCCTCCTTTAGGTCCAAGTTCGCCTTCCTTTGCTGGGAAAGGTGTTCCAGGTGCTTGGCCCTGACCTGGTTGCTGAATTTATGCCTTTAAATAGTAGAGGTCATCAGAGCCACGGCCTATAAAAAAATGAGAGCTAGATTAGTACCGAGTACCTAAAAAAAAGAGAAAAAAGAGAGGGGGTAAAGGGTTTTACCTTAGCCATATAGTACATCAGGTCTTTGTGCACGGCTGTAGTGAAAATGTTCTTCCACAGATACTCTAGGTCGATAGGGGGAAGACCCCCAAGAAGATAACCCGCTTGGGACTAGGCTTCAATAACCAAGTACTGGGCCCTAGTAGAGCCTCCTTGCTTATTAAGGGAGGAGTAGAAGGCCCCACCTGGGTCGCGGTTGCAATTGCCATGACTGAGGAAGCGTGAGCCTTGGGCGCGATAGTAGGGGTCTCGACAGTAGAGGCCTTGGCAACAGAGATC
>JAOXJP010216680.1:14037-25715 GCA_025762735.1 Platanus orientalis
GTTAGCCACCTGGGTGGATGCAGCTTAGACTCAGGCTACATAGGGCAGAGAAGAGCACCCCTCATCTCCATCCAAGTCGACAACTGAAATGGCATTAGAAGAAGCCATAGGAGGCATTGGAGCCAACTCAAGGGCCTGAGGCTCAGAGGAGTCACCAGAAATAAGGTGGCGCTTTCTCTTTTTAGTGGCCGTCTGAATGGCCGCTTGGGCGACCATCGGTTGACTACCCTTCTTAACCCCCGAGGCCTTATCTTTGATCTCCTTAGCCTTGGAGAGATATCATATGTCTATCTTCATTGCTGCATAAGAAGCAAACTAATGTGTAGATAGGCTTGGGCAAAGAAAAAGACACAAAAGAAAAAACCAATGAAAGAGGAGTAAGGGCGTTACCAGCAGGATCAGGACCAAACCCACACTGGTAGAGTCGGGCTGGCATAATGAGGTCCTAGTAGGCGTGGATAAGAAAATTCACCACCATCTTGATGCGATTCTCCTCCTCGTCGGACACCTCACCAGCCTCGATAGCTACCAAAAAGAGAAAAGAAAAAGGAGGGGAGGTGAGTCAAAGATAGGACATGAAACCAAAAATACACACGATAAACAATGATAGAATAACAACTTACCTTTAGGCTGACGACTGATGAGCAACCTTGGATGAACTTCACTTTAAGTTTGTCACCTGGGAGGCATTCCCAGTCCCCACCCAAGATGAAAAAGTACCAAGTCTTCCACCCACTACACGAGCTCGGGAGCCCCCGTCACCAAAGTTAGTGGTGGGTCCTAACTAGCAAAAAAGAACCACCCCGGTTCTTGCTCTTTGACTTAGTAACAGCAAAAAAATTCGTTAAGATTGAGGTGGTGTTTCCCTTTGAAGACTAGTTCCCATAACACCATACACCCGATGGCTATTCGCCAAGCATTGGGCATCAACTGCCCAGGTGCCAGCCCAAGGCAAAACAACAATTCCCTGAGGAACCAGGGAACTGGAAACCTAAGGCCCGCCATAAGAGCTTGCTTGTACAACACCACACTACTGTTAGGAGCTTCAAAAGCCTGGGCCTCTTGAGGGGCTATGAGTATTACACTCTCAGGGATTTGATAAGTTATGTAATATCAAGCAAGGGTCCTCGCCCCCAACCAGAAGTTGTATTGAGCAGCCTTAAAGTCTTCTTCTAGAGCAGTCTCCCTGGCCAACCCCCGGGCACTAGTTAAAGCGGACTCGATAGCCCGCTTCGGGGGATCTGGCCAGACTTCTAATAAGTCATCGGCCCCATTGACCCTCCGATCAACGGTATCCCCGGACACCATCTATATAGGCAAGTAGACATAGGAAAGGGCAGAAATTAAGGACAAAGCAAACACAACCAAGAAAAGGAAAATCAGCAAACGCCAACAAAAAACCAAGAAAACACCAGAGAAGAAGAAAGTATTCAACGCTGATGGAGAAAAGCAAATGAAAAAGAGGAGCCTAAGGAGAAGGTACCATAAGGAGAGACGGATACGAAGACACCAGAGTATGGTGGATAGCTGCCACCTAGACTAGGATAAGCCACTGAGGATGAATAGCAACAACGCAAGGGCTCAAGCTAGGGCTTGCGGGAACGCTGAAAGTCACTGGAAATCACCTAAGAAATTAAGGAGAGATAGGAAGCAGAGACGAAGGGAAATCAGAACAAGAATGAAGAAAATATTTATAAGAAACCCCGATTATCCCTAACCCTACATGTGTCTCCCATCTAAGAGTTAGCAAAATAAAATCGGGAAACGAGGCAACGCGCGAATCCCTAAAAATTAAAAACATTCAAATTTGGTCGTTCGATAACCTAGGGACCCTAAACAACACGACGCTTGACGTGACCCATAATCGGCATTGGTATGTCCCCTTGGTTATCGAGACCTATTAAATGCTCGACCATCATTAGTGCCCATCTCAACTGACACTACCTTGATAACCGAAACGACATGCTACCGCCAATTAAAACAACTGGTAATAAATATTGGCAGCCCATATTCCTAGGTCACGTGACTCTGGACCAGGGAATAGGGGCAACTGATGGGAAAAATAGTGTCAAGGACCTTATCGACCGATCTCGACTGACACTCGGGGAACCCGACACCCATGCCCCTAGGCGTTATAGCAAATAACCCCGACCGTCACTCGGGGTAGCCAATTCTCGAAGAACCACCTGAGGTCCTGGGACCCCTTAATTCCCAGGGAGATCCCGACTGCGGGAGACAAAGACCCCGACTAACTCAGACCAAGGATAAATGTGGTCTAAAAATCATTATTTGGACATAATATCTTTTGCCACAGGCCTGCCAAGTCTAAGCAAAGGACAGAAAATGCAAGGAGAGACCCAGCCCAGGGCGTGGGTAACAGTGCCATGCAAGAACGTGGAAGAAAGCGACATGTAAGAACGTGGGGGAAAAGCGACAAGGAAGATCCGCCCTGATATGCCATTAGTCGAGCCTATAAATAGGGAGACCGCTTCGTGCTCCAGGTATAAGATATCCACTAAACCCTAAGGGAATAGTCCTACTTTCTACCATCCCCTGCCTCCCTGACTTAACCATCAAAGAGCTAGAAGTCGGCCCCCTGCCAGCTCTAGCCCTTTGACCTCTTTGCGTTCTTTGTGTGAAGATTCTACCTTGCTAAGCATTTGGGGTCGACCATAGGACCATCTAGTTGACGTAAAGGTGGCCATCCCCCTATTACGTCATCACAGTAGATGGTTTTTCATACATATTTTAAAGGGCTTCGATCAGACCTGTTGTGGTTTTCCCCTTTGCTATGTTGAAGGCAATGTTACTAGCTAACGTCAATCAAATAACCTATAGCACTTGTCTGTCAAGGAGAGCCCATTCATTGTCTATCCTGTCATCTGGTTTCTTTCCTGAAAATGGTTTATATAGGTTCTTCTGATAAAGATAATATTCCATCTACATCTTCCAGAACCCATTGTCCAAACCATTGAATTTACTATTCTTGACCTTTCCTTCATCTCTAGCCATCCCTTCCACTTAAACCTAACGCTCTAATACCAATTGTCAGGAATTTACCTTAATCCATGATCATGAGAAAATGAAATAAAACAAAATAAAGATAAAGAAACAAAGAGACAAGTATACCATATTTATGTGGTTCACCCAACTTGGGCTATGTCCACGGAGTCACTATGATTTTTCACTATGATCAAAAGCTGGAAGTATAAGATGACAAGTTGTGGCCACCCCCTACCCCCTCCCCCCGCCCCCAACATTATACATATATATAATCAAGGAAAGGTGTCAAGTATTATCAAGCTCCACACTTCCTATCATTTTTCCCATGGATTTCTTTATTAGAGATTAATGAGCTCATTCCTTTTGTATTTTAGCTCATTAATGCTCATTAATGCATTCACATTAAGAGCTTTGAACCTGAGCCCTTGGATGTGGATCTCCCTTACACACCACATGTACCCCCCTCTAAGATCAACCATGAATTTCAATTATCCATGTGATCCTTCATCCAACCTTACATCTAGCACAACCTATCTCACCCCTTGATTGCTCTTAACCAATCAAAGGTAGTAGATTTTAGGCTAAGGTTTATTCCTCACCATTGATCTTGTGCACCCTTGATCTCTCACTTATCCACCCAACTTCTTATCTCAGCCCTAGGTTGGTCTCCACCAATGAGAGGGGTGCCTTGGCCTCAACACCTTGCAATCTTAGCCATTGATTTCCCCATGACCCTAGATATGATCCTAGCCCTCTATCCACACCCCTAAACCTCTATAAATAGCCTCAAATTTATGCTAAATAGGAGGATTTTTTTCTAAGGAAAAAATCAAAAGAGAGGGAAATAAAGAAGTAGAAGAAGAAAAAAAGGTCAAGCTCAGTCTTTAACCCTAACCCCAACTCTTGGAAAAGGTAACCCTAAGCCCTAATCTCTGAGGCAATTAGTTAGGATTCTTTTATTTAATTTTCATGATCCTCATATGTTGCCATGCTTTATATACACTCCATGTTTGCCTCTTGAAGTGGGTTACACAGTAGAGACAAAACATGTCTCTGCTGATGTTTTTTTTTTTTTTTTTTACCACAACATGCACTCAATTTTTTTGTGATTTTTGTAAGGATCTAAATGGGCTCATATTTTTATGGTAGGCTCCTAGATAGGTAGCCTAAAAATTCTATGATTTTAGAGTGAGTTTAGGTTTTAGAATAGTCCCCCTAAATTTGCCTTAAAAACTGGTTTTTTGATCTTTTTTGTTACCAACTAGTATTGTATAATTTTTTGTGATATTTGTAGTTTGTATTTCAATTTATTTTTTTTACACCATGTACTCAGAATGTTGTTCTTCTCTAGTTAAAAATTTTAGAATTTTTTAACCCATATAGGGGGGAAAAAGTAACAGAAAATCAGTTGTTGGATTTTTGTCCCCCAGTTGACGCATGAATTTTAATAAATTCATGCATCTGAATAAAATTCAGGCGTCAGGTCCTGGGGCCCACTCTAGTGATCTCTAAACTTCTCTGAAGTCACACAAACTCAAAAAATCCTTGGACACCTCTTCATGTGCCAAAGCACACCTATGGGCCCATATCCCTCTTAATACCTGAATTTTAATTTAATTAAGATTTAGGCGTCAAGCCTAGGATGAAAATTTGTTCTTCATTTTTTTTAATTCTTTTTATGTGGAGACCTAAAGCTTGAAACACAAGTAACATGACTACAAAGATGCCTTTTACCCCTTTGTAAATCCCCAGGACAGTGGGACCCCTAAAAGAGGGTTAAACCTCAAAAAATAAGTTGTTGGACGTTTTCCAACACCTGATGCCTAAATTTTAATCTGAATTAAAATTTAGGCGTAAGGCCTAAAACCAAAAGAATTCTTTTCTGATTTTTTATTTTATTTCTAAGGATGCAAAGTTTGAGATTAATATGGTGTGATCACAAAGAGGTACCCCACCTCTTTGTAAAGCCACAAAACAGTGTGACCCTCAGAAGAGGTTCAAACCCTAAAAGGCAAGTTGTTGGACTGTTTTCAGCAACTGACGCCTAAATTTAAATTTAAATTAAAATCCAAACGTATTAAAATTCAGGTATCAAACCTGAGATAAAAAACAAAACATTTTTAATTGTTGTTCTCTATTCTTTTCACATAAGAATCTAGACCTTGAGATTATTGTGGCATGACCACAAAGAGGTCCCCTACCTCTCTGCAAAGCCACAAAATAGTGGGACCCTAAAAAGAGGGTCAGACCCTAAAAGGCAGGTTGCTGGATTCTTCTAGCAGTTGATGCCTGAATTGAGAACAAAATTTAGGGTGGACCCTAAAAAGAGGGCCAGACCCTTAAAGGTCAAGACTGTGTAAAACACAAGTTCATTTTTTATTTTATTCGACACATATATTTAAGGTAGTTAAAGACACATATGCTCATGAAAAGTCGCCCTAAAAAGGTGGGTAATTGGGGTGCCTAACACCCTTCCACAATTGCAACAAAACAACTTACCTTTTCTTTGTAAACCAAACTAGTATAAGGAGTTAACTCCCAACTCCTTTGGGTTTAAACTTCCTTTCTTTTAGAGAGGAAGTTGATGTCCAACTCCATTGGCAAACTCCCAAGAAAACCTAACCCCTGGGTTAGCCACCTTCACAAAACCCAATAGGGGGAGAACCAAGTGTGCTAAGAGGAAAATGCGGAGGTCATAACTCCTTGATGTCCACAAAATGGCGACTCCCAAGAAAGCCCAACCCCTAGGTTAGCCAACTTCACAAATACGATAGGGAGAACCAAGCATGCCAAAAGGAAAATGCAGAGGTCAGAAACCTCGATGTCCACATGACCTATAATTGATTTTGGGGGTAAATTCAGGCTGACCAGGTCTAACACAACCTTGGCTCTAAAATATGGATCCAAGACTACACACAAGGCTTCAATAGTATGTTTTGAGGGTTAAAGTTTAGTTTAAACAAACTTTGACCCAGCACAATCCTAAACCCCGCCCCAATTAACCAGTAATTGTGTTATATATTAACATGTTATTTGTTATTTTTTGTGCTAATTATGCTTGCAAATTGTGGCTGTTTGTGGTGTGTGGGGGTTTGTTTGTGGTGTATATGGTGGTTGTTGCGTTTGTGGCTGTTGTTTGTGGTGGTGTTGTGTATGGTGGTTGAATGGTGGTGGTGATGACTAGTTGTGGTGTGTATGGTGGTGGTGGTCACTATTAGTGGTGGTGGTTTTTTTGGTGGCTGTTTCAATCATATATATTTACTCTCTTTTTTATGTTTTCTCTCCTGTGTTTTTCTTTTTTATCATTATTATTTTTCTGGTTGTAATGTCATAACTTATTTATATGGTTCAAAATGATTTCACGTTTTCATCTGTAAGATGGCTATCTACTATGAAACTATAAAATATAAAATACTCACACCACCCCTATTTTTGTATGGTTACATGGTTGCATGTAAGCTTGAAGCTTTTCATAGTTACTATAGAGGGTAAAAAATACCCACCATTCACAAGCCACCAGGGGGCACCACTAAGCTGGATCAATCCACAACTTGGTTCAGTCTAACCCAAATCAAATGACACTAGTTCAAGCCCCATACAAGGTCAAACCAACTCCAAAGACATCCACGCACATCCAAAGGCATCCATTCATGTTAAATACATGCAAAAGCACAGCTCGACACGTCAAGTTGTGTGATCTACATGCTAACAGTCTCACAAACGTATCTTTCAAAGTTAGAGATGACAATCCAGAAAGACTCGCTTAAGAAGCTCATCTAGAAGCCATATCCAAACAACTTAATACAGTCAAATGAGGAGTTCATTAGATAAGATCCTAACTTTCCATGATTCTTTCAAATAAACAAATCCATAATCTCACAGAATAAGGGATGGATATTCGTCGAACTTTCTAATAAAGGGTAGAATGTTCATCTTCAAGTAAGCTCTCTGAACACCAAAAAAATAAAAAATATTATTCTCTCTGTAAAACCCTACTAACTTGACCATCAGAGTCTTTGGTAGGTACCACCTCTCGAAGCTCAAACCAGTAAGAAGTTAATTTGCAAACTTTATTGGTTCAACTAGCTAGAGGAAGATCTCAAGATCTCTTTATTTGATTTGGGGGGGGGGAATTTCACCCCCCACAATTTGGACTGTCTAAGGGAATGTTTGCAATCTAAAAAGAAATCTTCAAACACTTAGATCCTCCCACCGTCAATGGCTCCCTGGCAAAGAATCACTCGAGTTAGTAACCAAGATGGTTCGGAGGAACCTCTCTTAGAGATGAATGTTCCCCTACAAGTTGCTGACATTCTGGCATAAATTAAATCTCTCTAAAATCAATTTTAGGAGTAAAGGGAAGAGTTCCAATAGAAACTAGAAAGGCTTACTTTGGAGAACAATCTCCTCAAGACAAGACTTGGCATAGTATGCCCCAATCAACATCAAGATGCATCTCATTCATGCACTAACAATAACAAGGCACGAAGCAAAACCCATAAGGGAAGAGATTTCCCTTCCTCCCTAGCAGACCTTAAAGTAGAAGGTCTCCAAAAAAAATGTCAAATCTCTGGTTGACAAACTTCTAGAGGAACTCAATCTATGGTCTGAGACTCCTTAAAACTAGTCTGCTCAATAGATAGCCCATGATGTGGTTAAAAACTTGGACAAATCTCATTTTGGCACGAACATTTTGGATCAACCGCTACCTAGATGGTTCGCCATGTCGAAGTTCATGAGCTACGATGGATCCACTAATCTTGTAGAACATTTGTATCATTACCAATAGGTAATGACTGGAGCAACACAATAATGGCCTGATGTGCAAGGTCTTCCCCTCTAGCTTATAGGGAGTAGGCCAAGATGGTTTCACAAATTACCATCATCAAATATCAATAGTTATCACAAGCTATGCATCACCTTTATCGCCAACTTTATCCACAACCGACCCTAAATGAAGGACATTAACACCCTCTTCAACATGAAGAAGGGAAGCAAGGAGATCTTGAGGGTTCACACATAGAGGTTCCAAATGGAGTTACTACATGTTGAAGATTGTGATGAGAAGACCGTAACCATCGCCTTTAAAAGAGGGCTCCCACATGCTAGTAAGCTACATCAGTCTGTGACAAAGACGCTTGCAAAAAATATGGCTTGCCTTTGGCTAGGGCCAAAAAAATATGCAAAGCTAGAAGATAAAGTCTTAACTCAAGGGGAAGCATTAATCGATGCACCACCAGATCTTGAAGTCTTAGAGGGGGTGAATAGGATTTCTAAAAATTATCTTAATTTACCCCACTTAAAATTCCAATTTAGATATTATTGTAATTCTTGGAATTTAATGCACACCAAGATATAGTTTAACTATTACAAGTGCAATTTAATGGCAATTCTTAGTTTTAATCTTTTCATGAATTTAAATTTCTAATTAATAGAAAATATGAAAGATCATATGGAAGATGTTAAACATGCCATTTAAAAATAGAGAGAAGAGATAATTCACACCATAAACAGACACACAACATGATATTTATAGTGGTTTAGCACTCTGGCCTACATCCACTCTCAAAACTCACTATGGAGCAACTAAATTTTATTTAGATTGAATTACATTACAATCAAGGATAAAATTCTAAAGCATATTACTTACAAAAGCAAGCTCTACTCCTGGTGTCTCCGGCGGGAGTGGTCTATACTCGGAGTCTCCAACGGGTATGGTCTACATTATCGATGTCTCCGATGGTAGTGCTATGGTCAACACCCGGTGTCTCCGGCAGGTGCTAAGATCTCAATATAAAATGATATCAATACAAATTACCTCACAAGGCTTGTGTATTGCTTGATGCACATGAATGTGGTTGCTTCTTTGTTGAGCTAGTGTGCCAATGGGTTCCACCAAGCTTTCAAGAGTGTCTCTTTACTTCTTGGAGCTTCTCACAAGGGTTTACTTGGGAGTAAACCCTTTACATTGCTTTCATTTTCTTGTTCTTCAAATATAGAGTGCTAGGGAAGCACTTAAATGCCTTTGATCTTTAATCAATGCTCATTAGAGTGAACCTTTGGTAGTTGGGAGGTGTAAATGCCTTAGCTTCCTTTAATTCTCTCTTCATTTTCTTTCTCTTGTGTTCTTGTGTGTTAGAGAGCTCATTTGAGGCTCTCTCATACTTATAGGGTACGAACACAGTCGTGCACCCTTGATATGACATCTACCCCAATAATCAAAAAAGCATAGGCATTGATTTATTTTATTTTTTGAATTTTTGTGATGGCATATCGATCTAGCATCCCTAGATTGATCCAATGTCTCAGTCTAAGGCACCCGAGCCTTACCGGATTGATCCGGTAAGTAGCAGATCGATCTTCTAAGTGAGGATTGATCCGACTCCCCTGTTTTTCTGCTATTTTACCTCAATATGATTCTCATCCTTCATGGGTCTATGCCAAAAGCATGAGTGTGGTCTAATAACCTTTGTAAGGGTCTAAAGGACTCTTTGACTTATGTCTAGCATTGTGCTTACCCTTATATACCTTTCTTGGTCTTGATGAGACTTGAGTCTTCAAGTCTTGAACCTTGGTAACTTGAAAACGGATCCATCCTTAGCTTCAAGTACATGGAGCTTGTCTTCTTTCTTGGGACCCAAGAGCACTTGATGATTATAGATATGACTAAGATATGCAATGTGCTCATGCCATGCCTAATCTACCACTTCATGTATTTTATAATTTATGGAATTGATAATTTACATTAACAAGATCTTCAGTTTAGGCTTGATCCTACCAAAGAACACCATAAAAATAACCCCCTAAAAAGAAGAGGATAGAGGACAAGCCTGTTTGAAAGTTCACACCTCTCAATACACGCATACAAGTCATCTTGTAGGAGATAAAGCATAAGTCATATTTGAAGTGGACTGAACCTTTGTAGAGTAATTCAAGCACTAGGGACCAGTCTCGACACTATGCTTACCACAAAGCTAAAGGGCACAGGATTGATGAGTGTCGAATCCTTCAACTACAACTTAAAGACCTCATTAAGTAAGGATTACTCAAAGCTTACATTGTTTATGGTCGCTAATATAGGCACACTCTAACCAAGAAAGTCCACCTCTAAGACAAGTAGCCAATACTCGACAGCAGTTAACTGAACCAGTCATACACACCATCTATGGAGGCCCTTAAGTTGAAGCTGCTACCAAAGCTACACTCAGAAATCATCACCAAAAGGTGGCCCATGTACGGCAAGTGTACCATATATCCCAATCAACAAAAATGGTGATAGAACTATACCCGAAGACACACCAAGGATTGATCACCTTCTCTAATCAAGATTTGAACTTACATTGTCCACATGATGATGCATTGCTTATCTTCCTCAAAATCTCCAACTCGGAGGTTAGAAGAACTATGGTCAACATAGGCAGTTTGATAGACATTCTTTTCTACTTGGATTTTCATCAGATGAATTTGAAAAAATATGACTTGAAACCTTACTTTACTCCTCTAGTTGGTTTTGATGGCCGGTCCACACTAGCCATGAGAAAGATTAGGTTGTCAATATCTCTTGGTTTGATCACTCTCATGACAAATGATGTACATTAAATATATAATTTATATCTGTCTTATATTAATGTTCTTAACCTTAATTTGATATTATTTTATGTCTAATAGGGCTTTTGTTGTGATGGAGAAGGTTAATTGGGTTCTAATCAAGCTATAAAATGATCTATTCATGCTCGAGGGATTTTGAAGGCTTCTAAGACTCGTGGACAGCTCATAACCAAGTATTGGAGGCAGGAAACAATGAAAAAGCAAAAAAAAAAAAAGCTAAAATTGGACATGTTTCTATTTCAGGATTCGGACCAAACTAGACATGTCTCAGTATTTTGCTCATAACTTTTGACTCCCTTATTCGATTGAGGTGATTCAAGTTATGTTCAAAGCTAACAAAAAGTGCTACAAATATGAATTTTAAAAAGATCTCCTAATTTGAACGTTTTGGGGGTCGAAACGGGTCCGTAATGTGAGCCTAAAAATCTGGACAAATTTTTATCTGAAAATTCTCTTTGATTCTAGGGTTTTTCTATAAGGGTGAGATAAAAAAGAAAATGGGGGATAACACAACCAAAAAAAGGGATTGTGTTGGGACATATAATTTCATCTAAGGGAATTAAAGTGGAGAAAGCCAAAATGGATCTGATTGCCAAGTTGCCTACCCCTAGGACAATAAGAGATATTCAGTCATTTCTTGGTCACGCTAGATTTTACAGGAGGTTCATAAAGGATTTCAGTACCATCGCTATGTTAGAAATATGTGTCTTGACAAAGCCATTCACATAAAATATAGGCATGACTAATTAATAATTTAATTAATATTCAATCATCACATGAATTTGTTTCTATATATAGGTAATTATTTGATCTCATGAGATGAGATACGTGGTCCTTAGGTAACATAGTAGGATGTCAAACACATTGGAATGTGGAGAGATCTGATTATCCAGTTCTTGTAGACTTGAAAGTTTACAACTATGGGTGATGCTGGACACATCACTTATAGGACATGTAAAGCTGCCATATGATGGAGTGATATAATCTCAATCACTAGAGTGAGACTCTAAGCTTGCATGTGGGTGCATTATATAAATGCATTAAAGGGATCTATTATGAACACACTT
>JAOXJP010216691.1:0-11780 GCA_025762735.1 Platanus orientalis
TTATTATGCTCCTCGAGAACAACTTAAGAATTTCTAGCTTAATCTGATCTGTATGGTGCAAGTGTCCTGTTTCCTAAATGTTGTCTTAAATGCAGTTAATTTGGTTATGAATACATATTCGACAAATTAGCGTTATAATTTGTCAAACTCGACTTCGTGAATCTTGGTTTTATCTTGGGCTAGGATTGGTTCAGGCTCAACCCTTCACACCCACATATATAACTAGTATAAAATGTCTAAGAAAATGGAGAGGAAAACAAAAAAATCTCTTAAACAGGAATGCAAAAGCTTCTTAAGAAATTGCAAATGTGGCTGAAAGTGAAGAAGTACCATTTCCTAGTAAACGTGGAGGAGGGAAATATCAACCAGGAGATTTGTCCATATGGTGGGAACAACAAAAAGGAAAAAAAGAAAGAAGAAACAAAAATTTTATGCAATAGGTCTGCATAAACTCATCGTTTTGTGGATTTGCTACCTCTAACAGTGGGATAAATTCTAGGTTATGAACATCGATGATTATTTCACAATCACAATAGTATGACCCATTGAATGGTGGGTTCTATGCTCATGTTTAGGCCAGAGCCCTGGAATTATGATTAGAAAACAGTCAATTTTAAATCGTTCTTGTTCAATTTCATGGAATGACAAACCATTCAACTTCTGTTACTTTCTCGCAAAGTGCATGTTCATGATGCTTCTAATTTGCTACTAATGGAGAGAGAGAGAGAGAGAGAGAGAGAGAGAGAGAGAGAGAGTCATTATCATTTACCTCTAGCTTGCTATTGAACAAGCTCAGTCTGTAAAAGCATAAATGCACCAGCCATTTACCTCAACCAGACTGAAACTATGATTTTATTCTGGGCATTTTATCCTGCTATATGAAGGCAGGTTGGGCCAAAACCTCCATGCGCCGGCTCAGCCGTTCGCAAAGTAGAACCTACCACCCAAAGTTATTGATGAGTGAAAAGGGATAATATGCCTTAAAGAGTGTAAATTGATGATGCTCTCTGAACAAAGGCTTGGTTTGTTGAGACACTTACAGTAGTTCAAAGAGTAAATGATGATCTTCCTTATATATACAATTTACACAGATTTTATCATGTAACAACTGGTCTATCAGTATTCAAACATGACATTAACAGAATTAGAAACAGGAGAAGAAAACATTTTCTTTCCATTTATATACTATGAGAAGAATTACGAGCCAAAGACATCACATTTGGGTGCTTGAATTTCGTTACAACAAATTGAGAGCTCGGTGGGAGTCAAAATCTACGTCTCCACTTACTTGCCCACAAGAGGCATTGTATCCATAGCTATCAAAAAACTTATCGTCCAAAGGTGCATTGCCATTATCTGGTCCTTTCAAGTCCCCCATTGGCGAAACCCAGGGAGCAGGTGTGGGAGGGTTGGAGCTGGAAGCTTCTTGACTCAGACTGAAGGCAGTTGGGTTTTGTGGCGAGTTTCCAGCAGGCCTTTTGTTGGTGGAATTGGCTGTTGTCTGAGAGAGGGATGTTGACTGTTGCTGCTGCTGATTCTTCTGTGGTGGCGATTTGGGCCGAAGGCTCTCGATGTCAGGGGTTGTTACCACAAGATGAGGTGCTTCAGACGGTGGATTCCGTCCTGCCCCTCCCTGCCAAACTTTTCCATCTTTATCGGCAAAGTTCCTGACATACGCCTGCAGGATTGCAAGTGTCCAGAATCCTTGTCAGGGTTGCAACAGAACAAGATAAATTATGAATCACAAAAATTGTTTGGACAAGGCTTTGTTGAGTTGAGTCCAGTTATAAAAAAAAGGCATGGATAAATGATCAGCCAGAAACCCATTAGTAAGTGTGAAAATGAATTTTCATTTAATTTTGTTTAAGGGTGGCTTGCCAGATTCTGTACCTCAGCATTAAAATTTGAGGAAGATAACCCTTTCCCAACAGTAAGCCAACCTGACCGAATGTTATGATCTTCACCAAATAGCTCAAGCCTCCTCCGTCCAAGGGAGAAGTGTTCAATGATCCGGTACATATCTTCAGGTTTATTTGTTGAACCTGAAAATTAATTGGTGAAAAAGGTGTTCCGCTAAATCCAACAAAACCATATATAAGCAAGATACTTGTAATTCCTTATTTCTAAACAAGATAAAACAGCATGTAAATTCATCAAGCAAACAAGAAAATGGCACATGGAAATACAAGTGGTGCAGCCATGCAACAGGCAAGCACATGGATAAAGTAAATACAAACCCAGGTCATGGGAATCCAAAACATGAATCATAGATACTGACCGTATGGAGGTTCTTCGGCAATAATTATATCCGTGTCGATATTGGCATGGATAATATGACCATCACTGCTACGACGAACAGTTCCTTTTATGCCCATCAAGCAGTGTTCCTTATCACAAAATGAGGGATCAGAATTCAGAAGAAGAACCATGGAGGGGGGTAAGAGAGGGGATGGGGGAAGTCTGATGAACCAGTAAATATCCAAACACAGCAGAATATTATTACCGACCTTTGAGTGCTGAAACAAAGTATGAGAATCGTGCCGCAAACCTGGAGTAGCATTTGTTTTGTTTGTCTTCACCCAACATATATCCTCACACCTTCGGAATCCCCACTACATAAAAGGAACACATGCAATATAAAATCCCAAACAGATCCATCTCAGATAGAGAAAATGTGAATTACAGCATGCAAGAAACTACTTATTCTGGGATGAAATCAGAAACTAGTTCCAGAGAAATTTTTTTGGCAAAGAAAAAATAAATTCTTTGGGAAATTTTTCAATCTTCGAAGAAAAGCACCTGTCAAAAACTAGACAAAAGAAACAAATATTTGTCAAGAAACAAAAACATCAAAATCTTGTAAAATGCAATCACACTTTTGTGAGCAAAACTAGTTGTCAACAAAATACCAAATCCTCAAAATTTACTGTCTTTTCTTTTTCCTTGTTCTTATCAATCTAGGAAAATATCATGAGAAAATGACGGAAATAGTTGATTGAATTCTAGATGAGACCAAAAAGACATGCAATTATTGTTATTGTTGTTGGAATAAACAAAGAAAAGAGATTCATTAAAACCGGGGATGAGGGATCTCCAAGCCTACTATAACTAGAAACATAATAAAACAACAAAACAAGAAGCAACCCCCATGCAATTTTAAATGGTGCTAATCAGGTTCATATTCATCCAAGAGCACATCAAATAAATATGATAAAGTAGGGTTGTAGTTACAATTTCTGTTGAGATTGAGAAGTGTCAGAGAAGTTGATGCAGCCACATCTGGCAGTTCTAAGGGCCATTTATGTTCCACCTCACAAGAAGGCTAGATTCAAAAGCCCCCCAAAAAATCCAAATTTGGTTATAATGGTGGTAATTTTATATTTTGGCCAGATTTGTTTGGCAGAAGTTTGTCTAGGTTCAAGATTCAACAGTATTTTGTGTCCGGGTTATAGTTTGAGTAGATTTAACTCTATTAGGTTTTATTTAATTTATAGAAGAGTGAAAATTTTCTGCTTCCACCACTTCTATTAAGGCTTGATTTTGGGCAGTTAAAACTTATCTGTTCTGCTTATTTTGGTGTCATATGAAAGGTTGTTATGTTACCTTTCCATCCAGTCCAAGATCTTGTAAATAGGATATTATTTGAGAAAGTTGTCAAAAATATGACGGGATTTGCATTTTTTTTAAGAGTTTGCTTAGGTATCAGAATATGATGGGTTATTTGGATCAAGGTTTGTCTAAGGTTAGTATTAGGGTTTTTTTTTTTTGATGAAAAAAAATTTCAGTAAAGAAAAGGGACAAGAAATCCCAAAAGAAGCCAGCTACAACAAAGATTACTTACCAACAAAACAAGAAACCCAACCCTGCTTAGTACTTGTAACTGAATAATCCCCCAAGTGTTGACATTTTAAACCCCAAAAGCAAGCAACATCTTTGGCTTTGGAATAAACACTATAAGCTGGCTCACAGTGACCCTAAAAAACCCTTTGATTCTGCTCTATCCAAAGAGCCCAACATACAGGAGGGCACACAAGACTCCAAATAATTTGCCCTTTCTTGGGGATCCTCCGAATACCCCAAGACAAGAGGAGAGCATCCAGTCCTAAGGGGGAGGCTCAAGATAATCCAATATCTTTGAAAAATAGAGACCAAACCTCATACACATAGGGACAATGAAGGAAGAGGTGCTGAATGATCTCCGCATCACTGAGGCACAAGGGACAAACATTCGGTAAAATAAGCCCACGATGTTGCAAGACATCAATAGTAGGAAGACTTCCTTGCAAACCCAGCCAGAGAAAAAAAGAGACCTTTGAGGGAATGTACAGACTCCAAACCTTCCTCCACACTTGATTAATTGTAGTGCTTAACCATTGGACTTCCTTAAGAGATTTTACCAAGAAAAGTCCATTATTAGTATACATCCAACGCATAGTATCTTCTGCCTCTTGATAAGGGTGAACATGCTCAATCATCTCAATTAGGTTAGCCATATCCCCAACCTCCCAATCATTAAGTCTCCTGTCAAGATCCACCCTCCAAGTACCACCATTCTCTAAAGGAACCGAACAATCAACTACCTTAGCATCCTTATCACTCGAAATTCTAAAGATAAAGGGCGATTTAACATTAGAGGTCTACCAGTGCACCATCTACCTTTCCAGAACCGGATCCCTGTCCCAGAGCCAACCTCAAATTTAATTTCCTGCTTAAGTTTTCCGCTTCCTTCATGATAGCTCTCCAACAACTGTAGCCATAAGGACACATAGAAGACTCAGCCTCAAAATCACTGACCAAGCCATATTTACTTGCAATAACTTGGTGCCATAGACTATCCCTTTCTACCCCAAATCTCCAAAGCCATTTGGATATGAGGGCTTTGTTAGTAGTGCGGCTCCTACTGATACCTAAACCCCCATGAGCTTTAGGCTTACACACATCAAACCAGGCCACCATATTCATTCCATGACCTTCTCTGCTTTTGCCCCAAAGAAACTCCTGCTAGCATTGCCCTATTCTTTTCTCCACTGAAGTCAAGATCACAAAAAACGAGAGGAAATACATGGGAAAACTAGACAAAACCGATTTAATCAGCATCACTTTCCCTCCCTTCGAGAGGTGATTCCCCTTAAACCTGGCAAGCCTTTTTTGAATTTTATCAACAACTGTATTCCGTGACGAGGTGCATTTATAAGATGCCCCTAGCAGAAGGCCCACGTAGGTCGTTGGAAGGGAACCGACCAAGCAACCCAGGCAATCGGCCAATCTCCCTAAATTGTCCACCTGCCCAACACCATAGATTTTGTTTTTATTCAAATTGACTTGACACTGCCTCAAAGCACCTAACCACACATCTCATATATTTAACTTGAATTTTCGAAGCTCTACACATAATCAACATGTCATTAGCAAATTGGAGATGTGAAACCTTAAGCCTGTTCGGTTTCACCTCAAAGCCTTCAAGGATGCCAATATGGAAGGCTTTGGACAGCAAAGCACCAAAAGCTTCAGAAAAAGAAAGGGAGAAAGAGGGTCACCCTGCTGCAAACCCCGAGAACCATGAAAGTGCTCCATCGCTGTTCCATTTACAAGAACAAAATAATGAGTTGTGTCGTAACATTTTTTCATCAATTTTCTCCATTTTTTACTGAATCCCATCCTCCCAAGCATGTAGTCTAAAAAATCCCAATTAACTCTATTACATGCCTTTCCCATTCTTTAAAACGACATCCAAACATTCATTAGCAACAAGCACCCCATCCACAGTCTGCCTTCCTCCAATGAAAGCACTTTGATGTGGGGGAAGAACAACTTTGAGACGGCTAGCTAAGGCTTTAAATATGATCTTATAAACACTTCCCACGAGGCTTATCGGTCTGAAATCCGAGACTCGCATAGCATCCGCAAATTTAGGGATCAAAGAAAGGAAAGTTGCATTGCTTCCCTTATCAAGAAAGGACTTGTCATGGAAGTTCTTCACACTATCCATAATGTCTCCTTTCACCACATCCCAACAAACTTTAAAGAATGCTACAGTGAAACCATCCGGTCCTAGCGCCTTATTATCCTCAATACTCCAGATCACATTCTTAATTTCACACTCTTCAAAGGCTGCTCAAGCCATTTCCTTTTCTTAGCCGATAACCTTGGGAACTGAAGACCATCTAACTTGGGTCTCTTTACCCCCTGGTCCTTGTAGAGTTTCATGAAGTAAGAAGCAATGTGGTTATGGAGGCCTACAGGATCCACCTTGACCCCATTCTCGTCCACCAAAAAGTTTATGTAGTTTGAATTTCTTCAAGTAGAAGTGATCCTATGAAAAAAATTTATATTATTATCCCCCTCTCTCAGCCATTGGACCTTAGCCTTTTGCTTCCATTTAATTTCTTCAAGACTTGTACTTTTAATATAATCTTGTTTTGCCAAATCCCTCATCTATCTCTCTATATTAGAAAGTATGCGATTTTCCTCAATTTGGTCTCAAAAGTGAATCTGTTCAAGCAGTGCCTCTTTTTCTAGTCAACCATTTTGAACACTTCCTTATTCCACACTCTTAGATTCTCTCGGAGAAGTTTCAATTTAAGATGGAACTTTTGACCTGGCTTCCCTGTCACTGCAAAGGAATCCCACCATCCCCTCACCATCTCAATGAAGTCTGGGTTGTACAACCACATGTTCTCAAATTTGATAGCTTTGGGATCCCTCTAAGGTATTTTTCCACAAAGGAATATAGGAGTATGGTCCAAGATTGGCCGAGGCCGAGCTAATCCTTTGGAGAAAGGAAGTATCCCACTCCGGGGAAAGCAAAAATCTATCCAACTTGCTGAACGACGGGGTTGCATGCATGCTCAACCAAGTGTATGAAGCACCCATAATTGGAACATCCCTTAGGCCTTGAGTGTTTACCAAATCAGCAGAATATATAAATATAGAGAAGATGGAAGGGTGTAACAAACAAAATTTAGGTTATTGAATGAATGAAAGTTTATTTTGGTCAAAGGTTTCAACCATGTGAAATCCTAGAAGATCTTAGTAAGTTTTCTCGCTTCTCATGAATTCTTCTTATTTCTTCTTTTTCTTTTCTTGATCTTCTTCTTCTCCCATCTTCTTCATCTCTCTTGATATTCTATCTTCTTCTATTAGTTCTATTGAATTTTGCTTATTTCTTCAACTCGAAACTATTCCTTGTACTTCTTCTATTAGTTCTCTCTCTCAGGAAATATCTTCCGCTTATTTCTACATCAGAAGTACTTTCATGAAAGCACTTAAAAAAGAGCTTCATGGTAAAATAAAGCATTTGGTAAACATATATTTTCAAAGAGCTTATTGGCAAATAAGTGCTTCTACAACCAAAGATCATGTTATGTCATAAAAAAATCCCTTTAATCTGAAGAACAGCATCTGATTGTGTGAAGAGTAGGCAAAATTTCACTTTGTAATATTTCCAGGGACAAGATTGTCCGAAAAAAAAGAGTAATTCTGAGGTCTCAGTCAACTTCCCACAAAAGCTAAAAGCAGAAGCTGGTAATCAGTGGTTTCAGCTTCTACCACTTTTATGGCTTTAGCTTTGCGATTAAGCACTTCTCCTGAACAGTTAACAAACACATCCATTTCAACAAACAAAAAAGGCTTCCAAACACAATGCCAACACAGCCTAGGTCAATAGCAAGTCACTGAAATACTAAAATTTGTGATATCAACTGATGTACATACCTTCTTTAGACACTGACGGCCCTGCTCAAGACCAACACCATCACCAACCCAAAGAAAGATAAATGAAGGCGTGTCTGCAATTGCCTGAAACATGAAGGATGGGTTTAGACTTCAAATCCAAAGTGGGCGATGAAGGTGACTAATGTCAGGAAAATTTCGATATAAATTCTAACAAAATTTGAACACTAAACCTTCAGTCCTTTCATAGACCTGGAGGACAAATAATGTAATAAATACCATCTTGATGCTAGTTCTTGAATATGGGATAATGATGTCAATGAGAGATGCATTATGCCATTATTTCCATATCCAATGGTCTACAATAAGTGGTAAAATTAACTTGCTCCCAAGGTTATGAAATCATGGTGCTACACATGCACACATATACCAAAATATTTGGTTAAACATCACTATTGTGGTAACAAAACATTGCAAGGAAAAAGGACAAGTATACAGCGTACCTCAATTTTAAGGTTTAGTATTTCTTCAAATGGCCAGTACTCCATATGGTCAGCAACACCAGGTGCTCGATGAACATACTCCTCCCAAGGGGGATCAACAAGAATGACATCGAACTTGGTTCCAAAAAACTCTGGGGACAACACATGCTCATGCAGGTCGCACTTGAAATACATAGGAGGGGATGCAGATTTAGCCACAATCTCATCCTTCTTCTGAATAAGTTCCCGCAGCTTTGGGTAGTCCTCTACAACATTGGTGAGTTCCAGCTCCCTGATGAAATTCTGGGGTCGCATACCAGTGTCAACGAAATTTTGGGAGTAATCATTTTGCTCTCCCCTGGATGGAGCTTTACCAGGAGGTCCACTACTTCTTGGACCCCAGCCCCCGGGAGCTTTATCATGAGGCACTCCTCGTCCCATTGCCCCCATGGCATTAAAACCATGACTGGATATGCTTGGGGACACTCCTCTTCCAGGACCTGGTTGATTAAAGTACATGGCAGGGTTTGGGCCGGTCCCCATATTGGGAACAAATCTAGGTACTCCTGATGGTCCAGGACCAGGAGAAAGGCCAGGTGGGAGGGCTAACATGTTCATATCAACACCCCGAGGTCCTGGCCAAACAATGGGTGCTGGAAATTGTGAAATAAAAACACCTGGGACAATTGGTGGACCTGGGGCAGGGGACATATTTGGACCAAGTGGCTGCAAGGGTCCCGGTGGCAATCCAAGAGGGACAAAGGGATTTCCCATCATAGGTAGTGGCATTCCAACCCGCTGTCCATCCCTCCCTGTAACCCTTCCCCTTCCTCCTCTCCCAAGTCTAACCCCTTTTGGTCCTTGCAGAACAGTTCTATTAAAAGAACCCGATCCCTGGTTATTTCCAAATGGAGGCTGTGAACCGCCACTCAAACTCTGGCCACTACCACTACGATTAGAACTCATAGCACCCTTCTGCCCTCTTCCTTTCCCACCTTGCATATCCATGTTATTCCTCCCCAAATTCTGATCCAGCATAGAGGATCCATCATCTGGATATCTACCTCCTGGATCATCTCCATACATATCAGCCGTTCTTGCTCTGTCATCAGGCTGATATCCCCAATCCTCATCGCTTGTGGCTGAAGTAAAATCAGAGCGCTGCCCAGCATCAGTTCTCCTCCCAATAAATGTAGATCCAGATTCCTCTCTTCCATGGTCAAGAGACTTGGTTCGGATCTCTATCATATCGGAATTTTCTTTGGGAATTCCAAAGCTTGACAAAGTTTTGGCACCTTCAGTCCTATTTCTGTCTTTCCTATAACCAGGCCGACCATAAAGCTTTTCATTGTCAGTCCTCTCCTGCTCAATCCTCTGCAGGTCCCAGTCCTTGTCTTGATTGAAATCATCAACCCCATCTTTTCCCTCTTTATCATTGCTGCTGATATGTCTCTTTTTCCAATTGTCCTTAGAACTTTCCCACTCCCTGTTCCTGTCACTCCAGCTTCTATCTCTGCCTTTTGATCTGTCATCCCTGTAACCCTCCTTTTCCCATCCCTTCTCCTTCAAGCTAATGCTACTTCCATGATCTGAATCAGAATCATCTGATTCTTGGTGACGCCTCCCACTCCTATCAGGACTCCAGGATCTTTTAGAATGCCTCAATTCCCTACCACTTCTGTCCCTTGTCCGTGAGTATCCACCCTCGTCCATATTAACAGATCTCTCCCAGCTTTCTGCTATGTCACGGCTGCTCTGTGCAGCATCCCGCTGCTGTCTATGCTTATCTGATTTCTCCACATGACCCCTTATGTGTGACCTATGGGCAGTAGAGTCAACATCCTCCATCAATCCAACCAGTTTCTCTCCGACCCTCCGCTTCTTCTCATCTCTGAGACCACTCGATCTTTCTTCACGAGTAATAGAACTCGGCCTAGTATCATCTTCTTGAGCCTCTGGCCTGCCTCTGCTCTTACTCCTCTCCCCGTCAACCCTTTTCTCTTCCCTATTGCTGGCTTTGACACCCTTATCACTGTTAGAATCTACAACCCTACTTTTGTTCTCACCAGGTTCGATTCTCGCATCTAAGGTTCTGTCTCTAGCACTCCCATGCTTAAGGTCAGAATTCTTTCCGCTCCTCAAATCAGATTTATCCACATAATTACTTTCTTCTGATTTTCTAGCGGAGTCAGATTCATCCCATCTGCTTCTTGGGTTCCTCTCCTGATCACGAGATCCATGGCTTTTCACTCTGTTGCTCTCTTTCCTGTCTGAATACCGTGAGTCTTTATCCTGCATCTTTTCAAGCTCGCCATCATGGGAACTTTCCACCTTGCTTCTACTTCTGCTCTGAGAACTCTCGTGACCAGATGGATTTGAACTTGTTTTTCTTGATGAGATCTTCTCGCCTTCATCCACCGGAACATGACCTTTGCTCCCCAAAACATCTCTCCCCTTCCGACTGCTTTCTGATTCTCTATCCAGATTCCCACTGCCTGATTTCTTCTCAGTCCTCTCCTCCTGATTTTTCTTCATGTGCTTGGAAGGAAGTTCCTTTCTTGTATTGTAATCATCTTCATCCCCGCTACCTGCCCTGCTTGAGCCACCTAACCTCTTCCGACTTTCATTTTTGTCTCCTACGCTCTTCCTTTTCCCACCACTATCCCATTCTTCATTTTCTTCCACATTGCTATGTTTTCTTGACTTGCTTGATCGGTGTTTCCTCTTATCATTGCCCTCCCAGTCTTCCTCATCTCCAACTCTATCGCCCTTCAAATCCAAGTTCTCCTCGATGTCCCGTTTCATGTGATTCCGACTGGGTTCAGGTGCATCCATTGTGAGCAGAATTACAATTTCTTCTTAAGTTCTGTGCTCAACTCCCTAGATAACTCTAATGATAAGATTAATTAGAGGAGGATAAATTTATCAATGTATCATCCTGAAAACCAAATAAAAAAAAGGGGGAAATTCAAAATATGGAAACAATCACACATTTTTTATAACCAATAAGTAGCTAAATTCATTCACCAAGAAATTTCATTCTATATTTTTCGATTCATAGCACCGTCATCCCTCAGAAAACTACAACTCAAACGAATTTGAAGTTTGAAATCACCATGTTCATAAAGCAAATCCCAACAAACCTTAGAACCTATCAGTGTTCCCAAAAGTTCTACCTGAGGTATCTTAAGAATCATAGGTCTAAATGAAGTAAATTTAACAGTTTTCATCCCATATAAACCAAAATTAAAATCCCTAAAAGTCCAATCCAACGCTAGTAGCTCACTACATCAACTAAAACCTACAAACAAATAACAAATAAAATCAACCAAATCCAAGTAACCAAATCGGCCCTACTTCACATAAACCCAAGAAACAATATCAAATCAAATCGTAGATAATCAAATCTATCCAAACCCTCAGAAGGCAAAGGAACCTCCCAAGTCCAGTGAAAACCGAAAACCCACAACAAAATGAATCGAACCCAAAAGGCGTCTGCAAATCCATGAACACCAGATGATCCATCCAATAAGAAGAAAGTTAAAACAAAAACATTCAATCATCTAGAAGAGAAAAGGCAAGGAACAAATTGAAATATGAGGGAGAAAGATTACCAGAATGTAGATC
>JAOXJP010216702.1:0-11779 GCA_025762735.1 Platanus orientalis
GGGCATGTCTATCTTTCTTGGGTTGTAACCGTGGGTTCCCCATTCTCTTCCTCCTTTCTTTTCTCTTTCTCAACATTGAATCCTTTTCTCTTGCTCTCTTTCTTTCTTATTTATTCTTCGTCTTCTTCTTTCTCTCTTTCTTGCTTCTTGATTATTTATCTTTCTTGTTGAATTCTTTACTTATATTGGCTGATTATCGTTTCTCTAATTAAAGAACTATCAAGAATCACCAAGAACCTTTCAAGATTCATTCTTGTTGGGTTTTCTTAAGCCTAAATTTAAAATCAGACTTAGATCCCTTCTTTGTGTGATTTTTCTTTTGGGTTTCGTTGCTACTAGTCTAGTTCCCATCTATATTGGTTTCTTGAATTCTTTCTTTGATTTCACATCTTTCTTGAATTTTTTTTTGTTCCAACAATTTTTTAGTTTCTTGAATAAACCCTACAACAACTTTTTAAACCATCTATATTGGTTTCTTGAAGTATAATTAAGACTGAGACTCCTATAATATTCTAGACCATTGACTTAAACCAAATAGGAAAAGTACAATTAAGAAAATTAATAATTATGGCAACGAAATCTTTGGCACATATCATTCCTTCCCTTTAAAAGATCAACCTTGTCCTCAAGGTTGGAAGCCTGTAAACTTCTCTTGCAGCTTGTATAGGTACTCCCATGTAGTATCTTCTTGTGCAATATCATCCCATTGAACCAGTACCTTAGTCTTAACTTGAGTATTTTTCTTGACCATTTTCATGTCTAGAATGGCAACCAGCTGAAGTCGTAGTTCATCATTCTTTGAAAATTCTAGCAAATTAGCAAACATTATCACCTAATAATCAACCCGCTTCTTTAACTTGGACACATAGAAGATATGATAAATTTTGGATCCACTAGGCAAATCAAGTTTGTAAGCAATTGGCCCAATCATTTTCAAAATTTTGTAAGACCCACAAAAATGAGGAGATAGATTTATGTTGCTACGAACAACCATTGTAGTCCGTCGATATGATTTTAGACGCAAATAAACCATATCTCCAACTTAAAAGAACCAATCTGTTATATGTCAATTAGCATGTTGTTTCATCCCAACTTGTGCAACTTGGAGAGATTCTCCCTAAGTAAACGAAGAACTTGATCTCAATCCCTCAATTCAATATCTACCTGATGAACATTAGTAGACCCTAGGATGTAAGAGAGTACTATAGGAGGCGGCTAACCACATACGGCCTCATAGAGGCTTATACTAGTTGAGCTGTGGAAAGTAGTATTGTACCATCACTCAGGGTTGTAAACGGAGTGAATTTGAAGCGGATGTATACACACCCGTATTCGTTTTGTTTAGGATATACAGTTATCCGAATTTGCATCCAATATTCGACGGATGTTTGACAAAAGGATTCAAATTCGAATCCTTTTAATCAGTTGAATTTCGGCTGTGATTTTGGATATCTGACATTGTTAAAATATATATATATATATATATATATATATATATATATATATATATAATATAAAAAACCTAACTGTGGCTGATTGACACCTCTGACTTGTTGAAATCCTTTAAAGAAATTATTCATTTTGAAGAAATCTAGTTTGGAAAACCCCTTTCAACAAACCAAACCCTAATAATTTGGGGCAAAGAAGAAGAAGAGGAAAAAAATTGCATCGTTGGTGGAGAAGAAAAAAAAGACGTTGGGATTGCAGACATAAGAGAATAAGAAAGGGCATTCTTGGCATCGTTGGGGTTACAAGGAGAATCGTTTGAAAATAAAAGGGATTTTGGGATATTTTATTTTAATTTTAACTCCTTACTTTGATTGACACACATGGGCTTCTTTACTTAGCTCAACTCGCGTCATAGTTGAGGCCGCTAGAGACAATCCGGGGTGTTTAATGTGGGAGAAAGTCACAGGTGACACGTTACAAAACGATTCAAAGTTCATCTCCTCTCACTATAAGCTGACATGTGATAGTTTTTTGAATTTGGTTCAGGGAGCAAATGTTCATTTGAACATTTCTTTAGTTTTAACCATATACAACCCATTTTAATGGGTATCCGGTTTTTCATTTGCAACTTGTTTTTACACTTTTAACCCTATGCACCTAGCCATTGTGTGTAGGACATGATAGAACATACAAAATTCTGGATAAAACATTTGTTTATATGTGGGTATGTTTAGTCCCACATTGGGTGTGTACTGAATAGTCTTAGGGATCATAAGGTTGGATAGGTAGTAGTTATAGTGGTTAGTTAACCATTTTGATAAGACAAGCATCCAAACTGTGACAAGTGGTATCAAAGCCGAATAAAGGGTACTATAGGTGTGGGGACGGATTCACGACATGTGTCCCCTAATGAGGTCATCAAGAATTAGGTGTGGGCCTATCACATGGGCGTTTTTAGTTTCATGTTGGGTGTGAAAGCGGTCTTGGGGCTTATAGGGCTAGGGGTGCTTGCCTTCTCAAAATGGTTAGCCAACCTCCATGAGTATTTCCTACCCAGCCTTATGAGCTCCAAGACTGCTTAGTACACACCCAATGCGGGACTAAACATACCCACATGACAGGCCCTACACCCAATTCCTAACTCCCTCATTAGAGGACACGTGTCGTGAATCCGTCCCTACACCTCTAGTACCCCCGAGTGGATTTTGATACCTTGTTACGGGTTGGGTGTTTATCTTCTTAAAATGGTTAGCCAACTACTATGAGTAATGCCTACCTAGCCTTATGAGCCCCAAGATTGCTTAGTATATATCCAATGTGGGACTAAACACACCCACATGATATATATATTCGATTTCTTTACAATTGAATATTTAAATGAAATGGATAAAGATTTAAGCCGATTGAATACAAATGCTTAGGCAGATTGTTGACAACCTTATCACCACTCAGCCCATGGAAACCGTTTAGTCTACCTTTTATGTTGTTGACTAATGAAACACCTAAGATAAGTTTTCAAACAATGGTTCAATACTTGTGTGTGGCCATCTAACTGAGGATGATATAATGAGCTCATACATAACTCAGCTCCCTGCAAACGAAACAACACCTTTTAAAAATCACATATGAAAACCTTGTCCCAATCACTGACAATTGAATTAGGCATTCTATGCAATTTAAAGGGCATATTGGAAGGTAGTATAAGGATGAGCAACTGTAATAAAATGGGCATATTTGGATAGTCAATCAACCACCACCATAATAGTATTTTCCCCATTTAAAGGCAGTAACCTTTCAATGAAGTCCATAGAAATATCAATCCATATTTTTTCTAGGATTGGTAAAGCTTAGAGAAGGCCGAGAGGAGCGACAAACTCACTTTTATTTCTTTGGAAAACTTTGCAAGCTGCTACATGTCGATTGATATCCCTTTCCATCCCCTTTTAATAAAAGGTCCTTAAAACCCTTTCATATGTTTTATTAGATCAGAAGTGATCACTCTCTGAAGAGTTATGTAGTAGCAAAGGAACATTTTGATACCATTTAGAATTAGGTCTAAGCACAATCCTATTTTTTTTACTGCAATAGACCATTGTTTTTATACTGTAATAAACCATCTGCAAAGGTATAATGTGTGGCTTCATCTGGGTGATCTTGAATTTGCTGAATAATAGCTTGTAAATATTCATCTGACACAATCTTGACTCATACTTGCTCCACCCAATTAGGTATCAGATAAGAAATAGCAGGCAATTGGCCTTCTATTTGTCATGATAGTGCATCAGCTATAGAATTCACAGTATCTTGTTGAAGTTTATTAATTTGTGTATCTCCTAATACCTTAAGGTTTTGGGAGAGTTGGTTAATTTACTGTCAACATGGTATTAGAGCAAGTTTGGTTGTGAGTTTGAATCCCAGTGGACGTATTTTCTTGGATGTAGTTGTGTGCATGTGTATGCATTGTGTGGACCTGTGCCTAACTCTTCAAGTGTGTTCCCAGGAGGGAACAATGTTCCTCCCGAGGGAGGGTGTTGAAGTATATTAGTTTGTGTATCTCCTAACACTTTAAGGTTTGAGGAGAGTTGGTTAATTTACTGTCAACATATCCTTCTAATACTTTATTTTTATAATTGTAACCCATGTGTTTTGTTGTCCATTTTTGCTGCCCCTCCATAGATAACCTTTGACCCTTTAAATATTTTAAGCTACGGTGATTGGTGTAGATTTCAAAATGCGGTCAGTCAAATAATGTTGCCACTTTCCAACTCATTATGAAATTGCCAGCGGTGATTGATAAACTCATGTTTTTTTCAGTTAGTGCTTTACTAGTGAATGCTAGCAGTCAACCTTCTTGCATCAACAACACTCCAATTGTAATGCTAGAAGCATCGCATTCAATCTCTAATGGCTTAGAAAAAATCAAGTAGATCTAGAACTGGGCTTGACGCTATAGTTATCTTAATCAAACTGAATGTTGCTTTAGCTTTTTCATTCCACTAAAAAGAATTTTTCTTCAACAAGGTTGTTAACGGTGAAAGGATCTTGCCATAATCCTTTACAATTTTTTTTGTATTAACCAGTTAGTCCCAAAAAGCCTCATAAGGCCCGTAGAGTTTTTAGGATAAACCATTCCAACATGTTAGACACTTTTTGAGGGTCGTTAGCAATGTCTTCTCACGATATAATATGCCCCAAATCTTTTATTTGAATCTATCTAAAAGAACTTTTTGATCGTTTTATAAATAGTTTATGTTCACGAAGAGTTCTAAAAATTACCTTCAGATGGGCTAGATGATCTTCCTTGGTCAAGCTATATATCAAGTAGTCATCAAAGAAAATTGATGAGTACCTTAAAGATCATGACACACCATCTAAGATGTACCAGCATAGGAAAAGGAAGAGGGGCCTTTCACTTTGGTTCGAGTAGAACATTGCATGTGGAGCCACATACATCTGGCCACATGGGGTTTAGTTGGAGTCTTTCTTGATGGGGTTGTCTCACGTTACAAGGAGTTTATTTTTTATTTTGGTGTTATTTTAGGACTTTATTTGTTGTTTTTTATGTTATTTCAATCTTTATTTTATGTTTTACACAGGATAGGACACAACAGTCTTTTAGATTATTGTTTAGGGGCATTATTGGTATTTTGGCCGCTATATGGTTTTTTAGAAGTGGTGCCACTATAAGTGGAGGAACTCTTGTAAAAATTTTCGTTGATCGAATAAAAAGAATTTTGCTTTCTTGGCTCTTAGCTGAGTGCTTCCAAAACTTTGGATTAGGTTTCCTGTAGAGAATGTCCTAGGGTTTATTTCCCTTGGTGAGAGACCAAGAGCTAGTTCGTGTGGTGAGAGGCTGTATTGAAGTAGGTAATTCTTCTTCTTCTTCTTTTCTTTATCTCTTGTTTGATTGCAGTGGGTTTTCTTGAAACCCTTACTGTGGGCGTAGTTCTACCCAGAAATCTTGAAACCCTAATGATGTAGGATGGATTTAGGAACAACCACAATTTGAAAGAAAAAGAAATCATAATTTAAATTTTTAATTTTTTTTAATAGTGATGTGAAATGACCAAAACACCCTTAGCCCTACATCATAAAATTCTGCACTCAGACAAGGTGAATCTTGGGTTTAAGATGCACTACTATTCCAAATTTCAACAAATTTGGAGTTGATTTGGTCTATGAAATTATATAAAAAAGGTTGTTGTTTTGAGTTAATTAAAGAAACCATAAAAAGTCAAAAAAGATTGAAGAGAGAAAGAGGAGAAGAAAGAGAGTCAGACTTACTCGTGGAGAGCAATGGAGAAAGAGGACAGAGAGGGATAAAAGGGGAGTCCACGACTCAACCCCTAAGAGAAGAGACCAGGGCCGCAACCCTCCTTAACACCACATATGTTTTACTTTTTTTCAAACCATCTTCAACTGATTTAATTGTATGTGGGTGTTTTTTCTAAATAGACTCACAATGAAATAAAATAAAAATAAAATCCCTACAATCGGGGATATTAATTTTTAACTTTCTATAAAAAAATAGAATCATTCTAAATTAAAATACTTAACTAAAAAGGTTTTACATGTTTGACAAGTAAGATATTTTGGACCCTACAAGGTCTCCAAAATCTTGTAGGTACTGCATAGCTCACAAGTAGGATTCAATGATCTTGAAAATCAGCAAGATTTTCTCTTTGAAAATGCTCACTTGATTTGGCATTTGTGTGACCCATTCTAGGTTTTCTTAACAGCCTAATAAAAGTGCCCAAAAACCCAAATAGTGTGGTCCATTTCCTACACTATATATATATATATATATATATATATATTACATCAAGACCCTTTAAACTATGAAAATTATAAAAGACTCCTGGCCATAAAAGGGCCTTATTACAAATAAACAAAAATCCTAATCTTTTTAGTTCAAATCGTGTGGACTACCCATGGTCATCCAATTTTAATTTCTTGGTAGTATATGTTCCTGCATTATACTCTCTGGATTTGAAGAATTTCAACCATGAATTTGTTGATGTAGAGGGGAGCAATATGGCAAACTCAACATTATGATGTTCTTGAAAATCATTTTGAAGAACTTCAACTTGTTGAGGGGAGAGATATGGCGAACTCAGCATCTTGATGTTTTTGAAAATCATTTTGAAGAACTTCAACTTGTTATGATAATATAGATAACTCTTTTTGAAGCCACACGATTGGAACTTGTTGAGACAACAACATTGGATGCTCATTGAAGGAGGCAAACATATGATTAAGTTGTTGCTCACTTCCTTCTTTGGACAACACCTTATCTTCATGAGTATTTTCATGTTGCACAGTAAATAAGGTATTGTAAAGGGAAATCTCAACTTGTTGACTTGAATTTGGTATAGAGTTAGATGAACCCTTTACTTGCGTTGACTCTTTTCCTATTGATTTGATGACTGCCATGAGTTGTTCAAATTGTGCATCTACCTTAGATTTAAGACATGTCACTCTAGTAGTCAACTGTGCCACTTCATGCTCGGTGGCTTAAATTTCATTTGCATGCCCGTCCAAAATGGATAATGTATTCATGGTATGGATCATGATGATTTTGTAGACCTCAATCAAGATTTTAGGGTTTGCTCAAAGAGTTTAGGGTTATGTAAACCCTTTCAGGAAGACCCTAAAATGATTTAAGATAGCCCTGAAATAAAGAAAAGAACCCAAACAAGATTTTAGGGTCTTAAGAGAAGAATCAAATGATATTCTTACTAGCACTGAGGCCCTTTGGAGAAAACCCCAAAATTTTAGGGTGTTGGGAAATCCCTAAAATTGATGGAATAAGTTTTTTTGTGACTGTTCCACAGTTTCAGGGTGGACTCTAAAATGATTTAGAAGCCTGGAAACAAGCTCCTAAATAGAGTGTTTAAATATTATGGATTTTGGAATTGAAAGAGTTAGGATTTTATCAAGAAATGATCTCAACTAATAGGAATAAGTCGTACGTCAGAAAGTTCTGTGCTCAAACATGGTGAATCTTGGGTCTAAGATGGACCACTGTTCCAAATTTCAACGAAGTTGGAGTTGATTTGATTTATGAAATTATATAGAAAAAGTTTTTGTTTTAGGTTTAGTTAAAGAAACCAGAAAAAGTTAAGAAAGATGAAGTAAAAAAAGAAAGAGAAGAAGAAAGAGAGTAAGACTACTCGTGAAGGGCAATAAAGGATGAAGGAGAGAGAGAGAGAGAGATGAAAGGAGAGTCCACGACTCAATCCATAGGAGAAGAGACTAGGGCCGCAACCCTCATAAACACCACCCATGTTTCACTTTTTTATTAAAACATCTTCAACTGATTTATTCATATGTGGGTGCCTCTTTCAATAGGCTTACAATGAAATAAAATAAAAATAAAATCTTACAATTTAGGACATTAATTCCTAAACTTTCTATTAAAAAAATAAGAGAATCCTACTAAATTAAAATACTTAACTAAAGGGGCTTTTCTTGCTTGACAAGCAAGATATTTTGGATTCTACAAGGTCTCCAAAATCTTATAGGTATTGCACAGTTCATATGTGAGACCTAATGATCTTAAAAATCAACAAAATTCTCCCTAAAGATGGTTAAACGTTTTGGCATTTGTGGGTCTCATTCTAGGTTGTACTAACAGCTTAATAAAAGTGCCTAAAAGCCCAAATAGTGTGGCCCATTTCCTACACTATATATATACACACACACACATACTATGGAAATTATAAAAAGAATCCTGGCCATAATTGGGTAATATTTACAAATTAACAAAAATTCTAATCTACTTCAAATCGTGTGGATTATCCATGGTCATCTAATTTTAATTTCTTGTATGATCTTGCATTACCTAAAGCATGAAACCCGTCTTTTTTTTGCCTTAACTAGAACCTTCCCCATCAAATCTCTTCTCATCAGATTTCTTGGGTTTTTTAAACCCTACAGCTCATAGTCCTGATTTGTTCCAGATTACTAAACCCAGGAAACCACCCTCCTAAAGACTGCAGCTACTGTAGGGACGTCCAAAGACTGTTCCAGACCTATATTAAACCCAGAATCTAAAACCCCAACAGCCTAAGTCCTTCAGCTGGGTTCTGCTGGATATTCTGTAGAGTCTTAGCCTTTTGGCCAGGTCATAGACCACCAATCGTTTTTACAGAACCTTTCCTCATACCCTACTGAACCTGCTGTTAGATTCTTACACCAAATTTATACCTACAGTTATATAAGTTTGGTAGAATAATTGCTGCAAACATTTTTCTCTCTCTTAAAATCCTACCTGGTAGCCCTTTAAGACCTACATACTTTGCTGTAGCAGTTCTTCCCCACAAACTCAATCTAGTGAGAACCCTAAACTGAACCCAGACTTAACCCTTGTTGCTAAACTCAGGTTTATATTTCTTTAACTGTCTCAAAACTCATCACCATAAGTGTTAAATACCTGCATATTGTATTCTATGTTTAGTTCTTCATCTTTATATGCCTGTGGGCCTGTTTACTTGAGTATATCTGCTGTTACTTGATTTGCAACAACTTGGGTGTTGTTTCTGAGTTCTTGAGTATTGATAGATACCTATAGTAACCTGCTGCTATTACTTCTATACTGGGATATCTGCTGCTGTATGTTTACTTAAAGCCTTTTAAGGTTCTTTATATTGAATTGTTGTGTTTGTTCTTGATTTGATTCTAGGACAGAACTTCTGTTTTTGAGTTTGAGTTCTTGAACTTGGCATATTAATTTCTAACTGGAATTCAAAGTAGACATGATTGATGAGTAGGAATTTTGTTTTTATTTGTTTATTGCTTTAGTTAATTTCCTTTGATCTCTACTTGCATCATGTTTGCATGCATGCTACATTAAAACCAAGACAAAACACTACAAAAATGGTTTGAAGTTATTGTTCATCAAACTCGAGAAGGTAGATGGAGCATTGGTCAAGCTAGAAGGCATATCCAAAAACTCAGAATTCCCCTCATTAGTACAAAATGCCATTTTTAGAATATTGTCTTCATGCATACGAACTTGATGATTACCTAACTTGAGATCTAATTTCAAAAAATAAGTTGCACCATATAGCTCATCCAATAACTCATCAATCATGAGAATTGAAAATTTATCCTTCACAGTGATATTGTTGAGTGCCCTCTAATCAATGCACATCCGCCATGACTCATCACGTTTGCCCACTGACCACATCGGTGAAGAATATGGGTTATTGCTTGGTCGTATAATTCCACTCACCAACATCTCCCTAGATTGTCACTCAATCTCTTCCTTTTGAATATATGGTTACCAATAAGGCTGAATATTTGGAGGATGACTATCTGATAATAAGGGAATTCGGTGATCATGTGAACACTTTGGTAGAAGTGCTGTAAGAACAATAAGAATATCTTCAAAATTTTGTAACAATTGTTATAGATTAGTTTTCATGTCTTCTTTTGGTTCATGACCTTCCATTGAGTACAAGGTCATGTACATGGCAGTGCCTCCCTAGACCATCATCTTTTTAATGGCATGGCTACTGATAATTTGCGTGTGAGGTTCTCTTGATCCCTTTAGAGTATACCTCTACCCTTTGTTCTTGAACTGCATTAAAAGTCTAGAAAAATTCCATAAATTAAGGCCTAGGGTATAGAGCCAATAGACCCTTAACGCCACATTGCACCCATGTAAAGGAAGCATATAGAAATCAGATGTCAAACTAAATCCTTGCATAAACATAAGAAAATTATCACATATACCTTGTATTCTTATATGCTCTCCATTGTTTACCATGAACCTTTAAAGGCTTGTTGTCTAACCATCGAAAATTAAGGCGCTTAACTAGATCCGGATAAAAAAAAATTGTGAGTACTCCCCAAGTTAATGAGGATGGCAATTGATTGTTTCTTGAGCTCTGTCTTAACCACCGTTGTTTTGAGGGGACAAGGTCCCAATCATAGCATGCTTGGATATTTCAAGTGGAATATCTTCAAGTTCCACCTCTTGCTTGTCACTAGTCTCCCTTAATAAAAAACAATTGCTTGGTTTTACATCAGTGACCTGAGCTAAACTTCTCATCACAGTCATAGCATCACCCCTTGTCCCTCCTAACCTTTGCTTCAAACGACGTCAAGTCAACCGTTTAATTGGTGTAGGTGCTATAGTAGGGTTAGGAAGAGAATGAGAGGCAGGTGCTTGACTCACCGTGTTCTATTTGCGCAAGGCAAGCAATTGCTCATCCTTAAGCCTTACCAAACTGATGGCCTGTGAATAGTGGTTAGGCAAAACATACAGACGTCATGTTTCAATTCTTCTTTAAGTCCACTCACAAAGCAACTTATGAAAAATTCGTTAGTTAATCTTATAGTTCGATTGACTAGTTGTTCAAAAAGGGATTGGTAGTCCGTATAGTAGATGTTTGACAAAGCTGGGTGAGTTCTCAAATATAATTCTCGTACATACTTGACCCAAAACGAATGCATAGACCCTGTACGAACTCCCTCCATGACACCGTTTCTTTTCTCCACCCATTAGTACCATTGTAAGGAATCTCTATCTAGATGGATAGAGACTATTGTAACCTTTTGTTTGAAGAATTGCTTTGCTCGAAAAATCCATCGGTCTGGGTTGTCTCCATCAAAACGGGAAAAATCAAGGCCCGTAATTCTTGATTGGATCAATCCCCTTGTCTCATATTGGAAGTCAGTTCTCTCCTTTATACCATATCAACCATGGACAAAGCTACTCGATGAACCATCACTAGATGAAGATTGTAAAAGAATCTAGCCTTACTTTAGATCTAATGTCGTAATCAAATTTTGTAGATATGTAATGGTGCGAATGTGTCGTTCTGTGACTTCAATGAAGCACGTCTCTTGCTTTTCTGCTAATTCCTTTAAGCTCTTGATCTCGTTCTCCATTCTTGCTTTTACCTTTGATCGTGTACCTTTAGTCATATCTCTAATACCATATGATATGAACCTCGTATCTAATAAGAAAAGAAAATAAAATAGGTGAGAGAGTGACTTCTTCGAGGGGGGTTTGGCTTCAAATCATCACTTCAAGGGTGATTAGCCTCTAAAGAAATTGGGAATTTTATTTAATAATGAAAAAGCCATACGACATCTATGTCTTTGTATAGGGCTCAAGACCCCAATTCACAAGGAAACTCAAACCTAATAAGTATAATCAAGATTGAGACTCCTAGAATATTCTACACCGTTGGCTTAAACCAAATAAGATAAGTACACTTACGAAAATAATAATAATGGCAACAAAATCTTTGGCATGTAACAGCCTAGTACACAATTTTCTTGAAGGATAGGTTTAACCTTTTGCAGGATTCTTATC
>JAOXJP010216713.1:0-11779 GCA_025762735.1 Platanus orientalis
TGTAGGCGTATATATAGAGTGCGTGTGTGAGGGTATAATGGTATTTTACATCTTATTGTACCCTAGTATATAATAAATAGCAATATCGAGTGAGAAGTAATTAACTCTCTCCCTGCGTTTCTCCTCTCTTTTTCTCTCTCTTTTTCCTCTCCTTCTCTTTCTCCTCTCTTTCACTCCCACAAATTCCAACTTTTAGGGCCTAGTATTCAAAGTTTCAAACCTTTTAAATTTATTTGTGTTCCTCTACAACTATTTCTGGCATTATTCTACATCACATTACCTAAGGGAAAACATTAATCTTGGATTGAATGGCTTTACACCATTACGGTTAGGACTCATCAATTAATTGTGAGATGCAAAGGTATGAACTTCACTTAATAGCTGAAAGAGTTCAGATACACATGTGGCGTTGATTAATAGATTTTTGCTCCCAAGCTCAAAGCAACCCATGCCATGATATCATCACCACTACAAACATTGGTCCAATTGTTAGCAAAATTTGGTACAGTTAGAAAACTGACACAAGCACCAGGGCTTAAATAAGTCATGAGTACCAGTACACCCAAAAGATAACCAATTTGGTACTTGATTAGGGCCCACAAATTCAGCCCATGTATTGGTTTTAACAGCCATTGGGAGCTGTATGTTCTCAGTGTCCCCCTCACCTTCTTTTTCACCCCTATATGGCCAGCTGTATTTCAGGGACCCTACATGTTGGTTTTACATATATTTAAAGTTTCCACAACTTTCTAAGTTAAAGTCTCAAGTTAATTTATAAGTTCCCTGTGAATTCTTACTAGTTTTAGTAAGTTTACAATAGTTCTCAACTTTTTATAGTAAATCAATTTTTTTATGAACCTCAATTTTTTATGGTATATCATGCTTTACTATTTAGGTTACGTCTTTTTTATTACATGAAGTGGAGATTATGCAGCCACTCAAATGCCTACGCATTGAAACTCACATTGAGGTACTAATGTGAAGAGCACAGAAACAAACCCTAGAATCCTAGACAAAGTGAGGTAAGAAAAATAATAATTATAATAATAGCAGAGAAGAATGTGGAACCCAGATTGAAGGGTGAGATTTGAAAAGGAAGAAAAAACAACATCGAGATCCCTAAAGAGATTGTGGGTGAGGAAGAAATATTACAGCATGGGAACCTAAATCAAGAGAGAAAATTTGGAATTCAAAGAGAAAGAACAAGAGATCAGAAACCTAGAACCCATCCTCTTCTTCAGTTAAGGCTACAAATCAGAAACCAAGAACCATAGAGTATTTCTTGCCATCAATGCAGAGGTTAAGGTAGAAAGAGGGAGGAAGAGGCAGCTGTACTGACCGTCAATTTCACCAAAACCCCACTGCTGCCAAAGGTCTCACCATCGCTGTCGATATTGAGGGAAGAGAGAATGCTATCAATGGTGGTCTTGTTGTCTGGACGTCTAATTTCTTGACCACATGAATTAGAGAAAACCCTCACGAACATATATGAATTCGAAAAAAAACATGAATTGAGTTGCTCTATTCATGTGGTTTTTTGAAACCCATGTATATTATGTGCATCCAAACCTCGAAATTGGAATCCAACCACATCCCAATACACGTGATCCAACCACACCCATATAGTAAATCCCTTTCTTTCTTAGAAAGGCCCAAGGGGGGTTCTAAGAATCGTACAAAGAATTTCAATCACAATAAAAAAGCGGAAATATAGACATATATATATGGCGTGTAAAAAGAACTCCAGGATATGCTTAGGCTGCTACAAACCAAATCACCAAATGATGAGTTAATGAGAAAACAGGTCAACTTCCATAAAAGCCAAACGGGATATATATATATATATATATATATAACCCTACTAATTCTTTTTTATATTTGAACATAGCAAATCAAATATTTTTCCTTTTTTTTCCCAAATGTGTGCAGTGTGAAGTTCATACATGGAAGAACTGAATTATCAGAAAAAAATACATGGAAGAGGTGATCCTTCCTCGAAGATGCAACACCTTGTCCAACTAGGACTTTAATTAAACCCCATGATTTCTTGAGGTCCCTCTACTTCCACTTTATCTTTCACCTTATTAGGCCTTCCTTAATTACAATTATTTTCTGTGTATTACTTCCTCAAGAAACCTAGAAGAGAACTGTAATACCCCTAATCTCTCATCAGTCTTGCGCTGCTCCCCTATCCTTAATCCCCAAACACTACCCCTATCTTTACTAAATTAAAACCAAATTACCCCAAGCTCTTACTCTTTATCCTATTTCCCATTAGTTACCTTCTAACTCAATTCGTATTCACCTTCCAAGACCCTAACTCATGGTCATTACCATAAATCCTTGCAACATCAAATATTGTTGCAATTAACACCATTATTTCCTTCAACTACCTTTTTGAGAGAGAGAGAGAGAGATAAGATAATTTATTTATAAAAAACGAACCAGAGCACAAACAAGCAGTATGAGGGATGCTTAGACAAACGTCACAATGATCAAACTAAAGAAAATCCACTAAAGCTGAAGTATGAAACTGTTCCAATCAAAAACCCAGGAGCTGAATGAGGGGCACTCCCGATTGGAGGATCCAAACAACCACTCGTGTAATCTTGATAGAATATCATCAATTACATTGCGAAGCAGCCTCGATTTTCCTTCAAAAACTCTCCTATTGCGCTCCTCCCAGACCACCCAACATAAAGCCGCAGGGACCAAATACCACATATGGATTCCTAAGTCACTGCAGCCACTCCTCAGCTGATATGGCCAGCAAGAAAGAAGGCTCCTAATGGACTCCGGCTGAACCTACACAACCCCTAAACAAACAAGAAAGTAGTTCCATAAAGTAACTACCCATGAGCAATGAATGAAAAGATGCCCAAAAGATTCTGCTACAGAAATGCACAAGCAACACTAATTGAGGATTATCATTCCTTGCTTAATCAAGTTATCAATCATTGGCGCTCTATCCCACCACAACTCCCGCACGAAGAAAGAGATCTTCAATTGGATTTGGGAATTCCAAACACACACCAAGGGGAGAAATCGAAGCCTGATGATGCAAAACTTCATATATAGATTTGACAAAATAGCTTTTCTCTTCATCCAAAAGCCAAATCAACTCATCCTCCAAATACATGTCCCCATGCCTATAACTCTCCAGAAGCTCCATTAGCCACCCCACCTCCTCAATCTTCCAATCATTGAGATTTCTTCTAGGATTAATATTCCAAATGCAAAACACTCTCGATCAAATCATATGATCTTTCACAGACCCCCTTTTAGACGCAGCAGGCCTGAAGCACGAAGGGAAAATGATGTAAGGAGGCTCCCTAACACACAATGGATCCTGCCAGAATCGCACACTATCCCCCTATTGACCTTCAATCTAGTGTACCTAAAAAAAAACTCCATACCTTTGCTAATACCAGGCCAAACACCACACACAGCAGGCCCCACGAGCAATCTATAAGACCAGCCATGACTCTCCTCCCCATACTTGGCAGCCACCACACGCTTCTAAAGAGCATTTCAATCGACACCAAATCTCCACAGCCATTTGTTAAGCAAGGCTTTATTAGTCTTGCGCAAAGATCGAATACCCAACCCCCCTTAACTCAACAACCTACATACATCTTTCCATTCCACTCAGTGAATCTTCCTCTGCCCCTAAGAGGACCCCCAAAGGAAGTCCTTCTGAATTCTCTCAATGTGATTAATAATAGATCCCAGAGCCTCAAATAGAGATAAGAAATAAGTAGGCACACTTGAGAGAGCACTCTTCAATAAAATCAACTTGCCCCCTTTTGAGAGATAATTGTTTTTCTAGTTGGCTAGCTTCTTACCCATCTTCTCGATAACAGGGTTCCAAATAGCCTTAGAAGAAGATCTCAGTCTAAGAGGAAGTCCGAGATAGGAAATCGGAAGGGGGATCACATCACAACCAAAAACGGATACAAGCTCCTACATATCAGAAACATCACCAAGAGGGGCTTAAGGTAGATTTACTCCAATTTATCTTCAAACCTATAGTTGCCTCCATAATCAAAAGAATGTATCTCAAATTTTTCAAACCTTCCACCTCAGCTCTAAGCATAAAGAGAGAATCATCAGCAAATTGGATGAAAGGAACCGACAGGCTCCCCCTAATAGCCAAAAATCCTTAAAAAGCCCCACATATTCAACCTTAGAAGCTAATCTACCCAGGAGGTCTGCTACCATGATGAACAAATACGGGGAGAGCGAATCACCTTACCTCAAACCTCAAATACCTTTAAAAAATCCCTTGGGGGAACCATTCACCAACACTAAGAAAGAGGGGGACGAGATGCATATCTTCATCCAATTTCTCCATTTAGTTCCAAAACCCATCTGATCAAAGACCCAATCTAGATAACTACAATTCACTTGATCAAAGGATTTTTCCATATCAAATTTGCAAATAATACCCGCCCTACCTGACTTCAACATCACATAAATGTACTCAATTTCCAATAGGGAGCAATTCGTGATTTGTCTGCTTGGTAAAAACGCATTCTCCGATTCCAAAATAACAGATGGAAGAACATGTTTGAGACAGTTGACAAGAGTCTTGGCCAATACTTTGTAGAGACACCCCACCAGGCTAATGGGACAATAGTCTTTAATTTTAGTTACTCATTTCTTCTTGGGAATAAAGGTGATGAAAGTTGCACTCAAATTTTTGCACCATTGATCCTTGGAATGTAACGCCTCGAACACTATCATAACCTCATTTCCCACCACATCCCAACACACCTTCAAAAACTTCGACAAATATATGCACTATCCAAAAAAGAAGAGACGTTGCATTAATCTAGTGTCAAAACCAATTTAACAGGCCCTCCATAGATTAATAACAAAATTATTAGGACACAAAAGATAAACTATAAACAATCATAAGAAAAAGAAAACATTGTTTAACCCAACTGTATGTACATCCCACATTTCTCACTTCCATAAAGCACATTCTTTTTGCTTTTTTTATAGAAGAAAATAAAATTCATTAAGGGATGAGGCATCCCCAAAGATCCAAAAAGCCAAAAGGCCTAAAAGTGTAGTTTCTACAAATGTTTCCCCACCTTCTCTTTATGATGCAGACAACACATAAAGACTTATGTGTCATAGTTTAGGCTTTCTTTTATGCATGGGTTTTATACAATAAGGTTAAATGTGAATAATTTTGTGTGATGGTTGATAGTTACTGTTTGGTCCTTCTGTAGGTTTTCAAAGTCAACAAAAGAGCCCCACACAAGCTGATGGACAACCACTTTGTTTCTTAGTCTTTAGCAAGGTTCAAAATGTCGGTGTCGGTGGAAATGTCGATTGGGCCAAAATAAGACATATATTAGAAATATTGAAAATATAGGAAAGAAATATTGTAAAAATCTTGGAAACTTATGAAGCATTTTTTAATCTAACTACATAAGGGAACAAATATATTTATTATGAATGATAGATTATTTAAATACACTTGTATTGTAATATTTTTAATAAATACACATGCATTTATTAGGACATTGGTACATAATGGCTGACAAACATATTATAATCTAACTGGACAAACATACAAGAATGATAGCTTATTTTAATACATTTATATTATAATATTCTTAATAGATACACATGCATTTATTACAATACTAGTACCTAATGGTTGACAAACATATTATAATCTAACTAGACAAACATAAGGGAATAAGTAGATTCTCTTCATTTTCTTCTTTCTTCTCCTCCTTTTCCTCTCCCTCCATTCATTTTCTTTGGAATTTATCATTTTTCATATGATTTTTTTAGCATAACAACACAATGTCTACATTAGACAATAATATATTGCGAAAGAGAAATATCCGCTCAACATGTGAACATTGTACATCATGTCGACTAAAAATTAAAGTTTTGTTATATAGTCAACGTTTCGTGTTGGTGTAGGTAATTGTCGTGTTAGTCCTGGCAAACATGGACATATGTCAAGCGATATATAAAACATTTCAAGACATTTGATACCATGGTATTTAGTAGTTTAAATTTAAGGAAGTTAGTTTTTAAAAAGTCGTTAGTTTTAAGAAATACTTAAGTCCCAAGTTTCGGAGTTTAAAAGTTGTTAAATTAGGAAAGTCTCCATTTCCTTTGCATAGTAAGCCCCTATTTAAAGGCACCCTTAGACATGAATTAAATCAATGAATAATGAATTGATTTTGAAATTGAGCTTGGCTCTTTGGGTGTTGTATCCCATTATCTCTTCCCCTCTTCTTTGGGTTTCCCCTCTATCTTAGCTTGTATCTCTTGTCTCTTCTTTATATTCCATCTTCTTCTTCTTTTTTTCCTTCCTTATTCTAATTTCTTATTTTCTTCTTATACTTCTCTAATCATCTTCTCCATTAATCAGTTGCTGCAATCTCATCTGATTCTAGAAGATTTCAAGGTGCTGAAATCATAAATCTAAAGAACAAGACTACCCTCAAGATTTTCAGGAGAATACCATAGCCAAATCAGCACTATCAGTTTGAGGTAATGTCCCATTTATTTCAGCAGATTTTGAAGCTTATTTTAACCTCTATTTGATTCCTTATAGTATACTATCAAAACCATACTTATTTCATACCTCTTCTAAGCTTATCATCTCTTAACCTGAATTCTTTGGGTTACCATAACTTGAAAATTGCCCACCTATTTCCACATTTTTTTCTATTTTTATTTTAGGGTATTGATCCCCTATGGGTCCTCTACAAAACCCCAAAACTCCTCTTGATTCCTCTTATTCTCTACTAAGTAAATCATCAAAGATTCTCTTTACTGGTTTTAGGGTTCTTCATTAAAGAACACGCTAAACAGAGTTTTATATAATTTGATAAATCAAATAAAATTTTAAACATAAGACCCTTAACTACGTCAAAATCTACCATGAAAGTTCCGTAAAATTCTAATGCACGACCAGGGGTATTAGAATTCTATAATGCATGACCAAGAAATTCCATAATTATCCTTTTGAGTTCTTTCTTTCTCTTTTACTCCCTAATCTCTTCCAACTCCTTTTCATTTATTCTATTATGCATTCTAAGCAATTTTGGTTACTTAGTGTATTTTGAAGTTCAAATTCTTGCTCCTTTATGTGTATTCTTGCTTTCGCCTTAATAATTTGGTGATCTTGAGATATTTGGCATTACCTTACATCAACTTTGGTATCATCTCTATTGCGCTGCATCACTTTATCTAAACAAAAGATATCCCCCCAAAACCTTTACACTTGGTAGCCCAAACACAAAATCAATTAATAGCCCTCCTATATACATTAAAAACCAGTTCCAAGTGATTTTCAAACACTCTTTGGTTTCTTTCCAACCAGATGGACCAGCATACAACCAGCCCCACTAAGCTCCACAGGTCCCTTCCTTTAGCCCCCTTCTTGAGTGCCAACTTAGGAAAATATCCCTCATGTTGTTTGGGAAAACCCAAGCCACACCCACCTCCCTCAACACTTCACACCAAATCTCATGGGCAAAATGACAATGAATAAGAAGATGGTTTGTGGACTCCTCTTTGTTAAGGCACAATGCACAAGCATTTGGGAGGATCATTCCCCTCTTTTGAAGGTTATCAAAGGTGGGAAGACGCTCTCTGATGTTGCATCATTTTTCTTTTTTTTTTTTTTTTTTGGAGGCTCTAATGGCCTCACCTTTTCCTTTTATATGTCTGGTATTATGAAAAGTCATTTTTACTCCAAAAATATAACTTGATGTGTATAAAAGGATGTATACACTTCATAAGAATGTATTGGTGCTACAATGCCAATGAATAGGCACTAAACTCAAGCAAATGTGGCAACGCACAAATAACGCTATCAAGATTAAAACAATAATAAGCATTTGAGAAATATGACTATTGGATGGAGTAATGTAAATTCAATACAAGGCAGATATATTTCATGCTTAAATGAAAACTAAGCATTCCAAACTTCCAACCAGAAGAGAAGTAGAAAAGACGCACCTAAAAAACTACAAGCCACATCATTGATATAGCTCCGAGCCTCAATAGAATCGAGACCAAGAGCAATAATATTAAAACCATTATAAAATGCAAGATCTTTATCTTGGATTCGGCCAAAATGTGGCACAATGTTGACTCCGTTAACTCTTTCCATAACACGCTTTGCTGCCACCTCTGCCTTTGGTTTTCCAACATCTTGAAGCCTACAACATAATACTAAGATTAAAGAACACGATATAAATAGACACAAGTGAGCTACACATGCAACTGAAAATCAGTGAAGGAAAAAACATCTACATTTTAACCAAAAGCAAAATTTTGAGTTCAGTTGTACAAGGCCAGACAAGCAACAACTGGATGTGGAGATTTTAACATGAATGTGCCAATGTACCATATCAAAATCAATTATTTCAGGTTTGAATTGTTTAAAGCAGAGAACGAGAGTTAACCATAGACAGATTGCATGTTCTGAATATTTACATGGCCATACGGTCATCCCAATTGTTTCCAAATATTCATTGGCAATTTCATGTAAAGCATCTGTTAAAACAGCTTTCTTCTAATGAGAAACACATAATAACAACCTCCAACAAGGAAACATTACAACTTTAAACCACTAAAGCAAAATAAATCTGAAGCAAGTCTTACACAAGTTAAAGTATAGCACTAGAGTGCTACATCCTAATACCGATCTTTAAGCAACTTGTCAAGGTCATTGATAGTAGCTATGCTCCAAGATTTCAAGCAGCTTCATCAGTTGATGGAAAAGAACCATATACTAACATATAAAAAATAGGAAGCATTGTTTTCAACAGCTTATTCATGTAAGCCTAATTTTTTTGTGAGAGATAGTACAAAGGAAGTAAGATGATAAGAGTTGCTTAGGGAGGACGGTGCAAGGAAGTGAGATGCAGAGGGTTATGGAGCTATCCTACCACTATGACTTGCAACGTTTCTTTTGTGATTCCAGAAATGGCTAGCAGGTTGGAAGTCACAATATGTCCCAAAAGTAGGAAGAGTGACCCTCATTAAGGTGGTTTTGGTGAGCATCCCAATATGTCATGTCTCTTTTGTGATTCCAAGTCAAGTGACTCATTAAATAGAGAGGCTCCAAAGAGTGTTTTTGTGGAGGGGAGGAGAAGGTGACGGAGGATATCACTTAATAGCTTGATATAGAGTCTGCACGCTGAAGCATAAGGGAGGGCTGGGATTGCAGAGAGTAGAAGTAATGAATAAAGCTATTTTATGCAAATGGATTTGGAGGTTCAGATTGGAAAGATAGCTTATGGAGGCAAGTGATTGTGTCCAAATATGGTTACATGATGGACAGGACCCACGACAGGTTCGAGGATCGTATGAAAAGAGCTATTGGAAGGGGATTATAGAAATATTTGCACGAGTTCAAGTTAAGTTTGATGCTGAAGGTGGGAAATGGGCAGCGAACTACATTTTGGGAGGATAGGTGGTGTGGTAATGTGTACCTAAATTTGAATTCCCGACATTGTTCTCATTGGCAGCAAATCCTCTAGCAAAGTTTGCAGATTAATAGACAATTCCCAAGGAAGGGCAGTTTAGAATCTATGTTTAGGAGGCCAGCTTTTGATTGGGAAATTCCAGCATTTGCATAGTTTTTGGAAAGATTGGAAGCTTGGCCAGATTAATCCGGATCAAGAAGACAGTAGAATTTGGCCCCTGAGCCCTGATGGGATCTACTCCATGATCATGTTATGATCTATTTGATTCTTTCCCAGCTAGATCCATTCCGTGGAAGGAAATTTGGCTCAGCCCAGTTCCATCAAAGATCCAGTTTTTCTTGTAGATAGCATCCTTGGGGAAGATATCAACAACAGATATCCCAAGTACAAAAGGTTTTTGCATAAAAAATGTATGCAGACTATGCTTTTTAGATGGGGAGTCAATTTCTACGTGCTCCTTCACTGCCCCTATACATGGTAGGAGTGGTATGGGATAACTAGACTTTGTAATGTCTTGGGTGCCCCTGCTGGACAGGTCCAGCTTGATCTTTGCTTGGTGAACTAGAGCACTGAATGCAAAGAGAATGATGGTTTCAAGGCTAGCAAATGCAGTGAGGGGTGCCAATATCCGATTATTATCCATATTCGATTCATTTTCGTGTCCACTTCAAGCGAATATGTGAACCCATGTGTATCCGAATCGATTAAATATTTGTTCATTTTAAAAGTATCCAATTATAAACGAACCGAATACGGATATATATATATATATATTAGTAATCATACTATAATATTGTAGGTTATAGTAGAGTGTATATAAATACTTTTAACATTAACCCTAACCCATTGCCTAACTTGACGGATACAAATATAAACTAATGTAGATCCGATTCGATTAAATAATCGTTCATTTAATAAATATCTGATTATAAATGAACCGAATATGGATATGCCAATATCCGGTTCATATTCGGTTCATTTGCACCCCCACCTACAGCAGTTTGTCGGTCATTGTGATTATAATGTAACAATCGAGAATTTCATGGAGCCATCTTTCAAGGTTTATAAATGAGCCAAGGAAAGGCTGGTCTTGTGGGTGTCCAACTGTGAAGGGTGTGGCTTTTTGAGACACGGAATTAACAAGAAATCAAAATGGGGTGATAGGCTGTAATGAGATGTCAGGCCTAGACCTCTGGGTTTTTGAGGTAGAGATCTAGTGGCTTCCTTTATGTTGGATTTTGGAAACCTGCGGTAGGTGTTTTTTTTTCTCCCTTTGTATAGCTGGGTTCGGAAAGGGAGTGATGCAGCATCATTAGCATGGTTGGATAAAGCCTATCCTTAGTGGAGGCTCAAGCCCAAGCCTAAGAAATTCTAAGAGTATTGCACATGGGGGAGGGGAGAACAATTTTAGTCAATAAGGCCTTTTGTGCCACTGTTTTGGGTTTTATTTAGTTGAGGGTATCATATTCTAATAAGGCAAGTTAGCCAAGGGTAAAAGTGGGAAAGTAGTGTAAGTCGACAGCTAACCTTTTTTTTCTTGCAGTGTCATCAAACCACATGTGTGGGACTCACAAGATAGACTTGTCGACAGCCCTTTACTAAGGGGTTTTATGGATTAATTTTAGGCAAGTCCACTTATTAGAAGTCTCCTAGTGTAGTTAGGTTTCCTTAAAAAGAAAGTTCTATTTATTTGGGTTTTAGAGTCTATAGAAAAGATCACGAGATTCACGACCATGTAAGGAGAAGAAATTTTTTAAATAAAAAATGTTTGGTTATTTGTTTCCCACGAGTGGGTGCCCTAGTCTCTCTTTCTCTTTTCCCTCTCGTATCTCTCTTTTTCTTACCTCTACGATCTCTTCTCTTCCTTATCTATTTTTTCTCTATTCCTAACCTCATGATACTACCTTTCTTTTCTCGTTCTTTCTCTCTCTTTATTCTCTTCTCCTCTTCATTGTTGCTGCTGTAAAATCACACAGCATACCAATAGGATTGGTTCAAATGATGTGACATCTTGTTGATGAAGGTTTTGTGCTACAGAAAATTATAAAGCTCAACTTGAATATTCTGGGCTGATCCTATACAATTGCAAGCTTCGTTGGAAGGTAAATCATCTCTGTTTTCTTTCAGATTATTCATCACACTAGCTCTTTCTCAAATATGAGGAATCCTCTTAAGCTTCGTTATTGATTTCATGACTTAATTCTTTTTTACAATTTATTTTAAAATTCTGACGTGTCTAGGTCAAGAAAACTTAAAATCGCTCCACATAAACTCCTTTCTTTTTCTTGTTGGGATTTGTT
>JAOXJP010216734.1:0-11779 GCA_025762735.1 Platanus orientalis
TTAAGATTAGATCTCAGAGATTCATATGATGATCATGGGAAAGCATATGTAGATATGTGGTTGTTTAATGAACTTTATTAATTTCTTTGTTTAAGAACGGTAAACTTCCTTCAGGTATGTCTGATCTTTCACTTTGTGAAAGATCAGACGTATCCTGTTATTTCAGGCGTACCTACCTGAGAAGTTATTTTTGGGTAATGCCTAGATATCCAGTGGTTCATAGCAACCACTAGTATATACAAACCCATAACACACCCCATAAATAAGTTCCAGAACTTGGAATTAACTTCAAAGATTAAGTGGGGCCTATCCAAGGCAGTACACCTAAGCTTTCACTCTGTGAAAGATTAGGCGTATACCTGAAAGATCAAGCGTACTAAGAAAAAATTCCTATTTTACTCCTACTGATCAAACAGAGAATAATTAAAGGTTGATTACCCCTCAAAACCCCATGAGCCTTGATTTAAATCCTGATAACCCTAAGACCAGCCTCTGTTAAAAACAAAATTTTAAAAATCAATTTTAGGTAGTACGCCTGAATTCAAAACTGAATTTAAATTCAAACGTACTAAAGTTCAGGAGTGTTGAATAAAGTTTAGGTGTATTGAGACACAAAAATAAAAACTTTAAAATTTCTTTCTTTTCATTCTATTTAATGAAGTTTAAGTACTGCTAGGTCAAAGGAGCCACCCTAAAAAAGTGGGTAATTGGGGTGCCTAACACCTTCCCTAATTGCAATCAAACAGCTTACCCAAATCTCTGAAAACCAGACCAGTCTAAAGAGTCAACCCTTGGCCTAAGTGCCTAGCCCGTGCCCTAAAAGGTCGGCAACCCTCATTTCCCCTAGAAGGGAGGCAGGCGTCCAACCTTGCCAGTAAAAACCCGAGTTGGTGGCAACTTAGAATTCAAAGCCCAGAGGTCAACCCAAGTTGGTCGGGTACGATTCCCTGAAGTGGTGTGGGCAGACCACCTAGTCTTTCCACAATGCCCACAGTGTCAGGGGGCTAATGCATCAGTGCTAAAGTTGATTTACACTTTTTTTGGGGGGGTGCTTATCACTTGTAGCATTGATGTGTTCGCCCTTGGTGCTGTTCGCACCCTTTCGTATGAATTTTATTCGTACCTAATCCTTTAGGTTCTATTTTTTACCCTTTAATCATCCGAATCTAAAAATATTCATGAAATAGAAAATTATCAATATTTCAATCTTATTTCCAACACATCTAGCCTTTTCTAAATCCAATGTATGAGTAAAAAGTTATGGCTAAAATACCGATGGTGACTCAAAACTTCCTTCATAGCAATTTTTTCTAATTCAGGCTTAGAGTGAAGATATTCTTTCAAGTAGGGCCCCACATATTTTTTACTTAGTTGATCCATGCTTGATTTGGTCTAATCTCCAAACATCATTCTCTATTAATTTTGACCTTTGAATTCCCTTAGATGCTTGATCTTCACTTGATTAGATTGGTTGGTGCTAATCGCTATCGTCTTTTGACTCTATCTCCATGGGTGAGCTTTGCTAATGACTTTAATCTTCAATTGAATCTTTATTTGTGTTCCTACCTACAAGTGAAAATACACAAGTTATGTATAAATGTAAAAGTCTACATAAAAGAAATGCAATAATACCTATTGGAATTAAAATAATAATGCAATTTTAAGCAATTATCACTAACCCATGTAAAATTTTTGTGTGTTATGTAGTTGTTCTTTCCTAATCTCTTTGTCATAATAGGATAGAACGAATGGATATGAATGTTTTATATTAGAAGATTTCTTCATATATAAAAGAGAATGAAAACAAAGAATGCACGGAATGTCACCTTCATTAAACAAATTGCACCCATAATGAGTATTATAATTTACATATTGTTTCACACCTACAATAACAATGTATTAGATTTTTCAATCAGTAAGTGATCTACCTAGCTTTATAATTCAAACCCCCTAGAAGTAAATACTTAGGCTCTTAGTCCATCATATTTCTTGTTCAATACTTAGTTTGATTTTGTTCATCCAAAGGCATTTGGATGATTGATGTTGTTTTCTTATTTGATTAGAGATATTTTATATTTCTTCTTTTAAGTTTTATCTTCTAAGTAAATAGCATTAGTATCAGTTTTTTTAGTAAACAGTTAAAACATTTTTTTTTTAACTTCTATAAAATTTATATTAGTTATTTTTTCAAGTAGCTTATATATATATATATATATTTATATCAGTTAAGATCTTAAAATAAAATTATTTTTGTAAAACCATTTTATACTTTAATCTGTTTACAACTAGTAAACTCGTAAAGGAGGATAAAGCCAATCTTCAAATCACTTGATCAAACACTTCTATTAAAGTGGGTTGAAATTAAATATTCTAGATCTTGCCTTTACTAGGGTCTTAAGGAAATTTTATCTATAGGATATGTGTAATGACCTGGCCTAACTTGGTTTAATATTGTTAGGTTCTGGGCGTCCCAACATGGGGCCTCTCTCCCGCTTCATTATGTTCTTCTAGCATCCTAGCAAGAGGCCACTCTCTTGAAAACACATCAAGCCAAGTGGATACATTCTTACATATGAGCACATGATCCTTTTCAAGTTAGGTGATGTGGGATCTTACAATCCACCCCCTTTAGGGTTATACATCCCCGTGTGTAAACCATGAACTTAATCTGGCTTTGATACTAAGTGTAATGACCTGGCCCAAAATGACTTGATGTTGTCCAGTTCTAGGTGTCTCAACATGGGGCCACTCTCCTGAAAATGCGTCAAGCCAAGTGGATACATGCTTACATATAAAAGCACGTGATCCTTTTCAAGCTAGGCGATGTGGGACCTTACAACATGTGTCTCAAACATACCTTCAAATGAGAAATCAAATAAATGTTATGAAATTTATTGTTGTACAAGTAGACCAAAGTGATAAGATAATCAGTCTTAGAACAAAAGCAATTTCCTTTGACCTAACAGTTCACATGCCTGAACTTTACGGTCGAAAAAATGCAGTAAGGCTTTTCCTAAGACTAACAATGAGCTAGGCTTGAGCCTTGTTTTAAGCTCACAAAGCCAAGCTTCACTAAACTTAGCTCGCTAAAGCTTAGTTACACACACACACACAGACATATATATATATATATATTCAAACTAGATTAATTGGGCTAATGGGCCATTAGACTATTAGGCCTTCTTTTTTCTTTCTTCTTCAAAATAATGACCTTTGGTGGGCCGAGCCCAAGCCTACCTTTATAAGCCCGAGCTGAGTCTAAGCTCGGCACCTCAGGCTCGTCACTAGTTTGAGTCAAGGCTAAACTTTGTCTTCATGTGATGAGCCCAAGCTGAGCTGGGCAAAGGTCGGCTCAGCTTGACTCGTTGACACCCTAGCTTTACCTAACATTTTGAGTAATAAATAATAAATAAGAAAAGATGATCCCATACATCAACTTAAGAAACTAACACCCCATAATCACCTAGTATTAGTTAGCATTACCTGGTCATTGGTACTTAGTTTCCTACAAAAGCAAGTGCATGTCTACTCAAGAGATTTTGCTTGTTTAAATAAACAGTATAGGTATCATTTAAAAGGTTGTCATTAACATGGATGAATCTTTGATTGTCCTTTATTTTGCATTGATAGTCTACACAAAGGCATTGACCACTTTACATTATGTAATTAAATTGAAATATTGTTTATAAACGATTTAGAGATTTACACCTTTTGATCAACTTTTTTTATTATTTTATTTTAAATTAGGACTCGATACAAATTATTCGCAAAGTTGCATTGATAATGTGAGAAATGAGAGATTATTATTTTTATCTATAGTGTGAAACTTTTATTGGTCATGGAATTAGTTATGTACCATACTAATCTCTTTGTTTTTAAATTCCGAGGGATTGGATGAATAAGCAGGAGTTTATAAAGTTTCATCAAGTAGTAGGTGGTAGATGAACTGACTTTTGCTAGACTGACATGTCATCTAGTGAACTTGCTCATTTTATACATGGACTAGGCTGTGATTTGTTCTTTGGGCTAGTCCACATAGGCTCCTATAGATCCATTTTGACCCTAAAAAACCATTCAAGTATCTGTATAAACAACGCTTATGCACAAATAGTTTAAGAGAAAACTAAATTATGTTGTATACCTGCATGGGTAGCAAGTTTTGCATTGTAAAGGGGGGTAGCAGTTACAAGCATTATTTTCTTCTGGTTAATCACTACAACAAAATTAGTTTTTAACAACATACTTTTAGGCAACGTTTTTGTATAAATGCTGCTTAAAGTGAATAATATACAATGTTTTTTTTATTATAGAAAACATTGAAAAAGAAAGAAAGAATACATAGGGTTTTTAAAACGCTGTATAAACTTATATATACAATATTTTTCAAAAAACACTATATATTTTAGATTTATACAACGTTATTAAATGTTAAGTAAAGAAATCGTAATTTTCCGCCATGTGTTAGTGTAAACAGAACATATACATCGTTTCTAAAATGCTGCATTAACTTAAATAAACAATGTTTTTAGAAATGCTAAATATTTTAGATCTGTACAACGTTTTAAACGGTGAATAAAGAAATTGTAATTTTTCGTCATGTGTCAATGTAAAGAGAACATAGACAACATTTCTATAACGCTGTATAAAGTTGTACATACAACATTTTTAGAAAACACTGTATATTTTAGATTTATACAATGTTTTAAAACGCTGTCTTTATAGAAGTTTATCCAGTGTTAAAAACGTTATTTAAATTTTTAGCCAGCGTTTAAAACACGTTGGATAAAGACAAAGTATATAAAGCTTGTTTTTGTTGCTCCCTCATTTTTCCCTCCACTTTTCTCTTTATTCCTCTTTTCACTGTTTTTTTCCCTTTTTTACAAACCCATTTTCTGGGGTTTTCTCACCGGTGACACACCATCTTCTCACTAGAGACTAGCGATCAAGCGCAAGCCAGGTACTCTCTCTCCCTCTCTCATCTTCACTCTTTGCTCGACTCTTTTTCTCTCTGTTTCTCTCTGCTCTCTCCCTCTCTTCCTTTCCCTTTGCCTTTATATAATGGCAAAGATGACCCATTTCATCTTTATATGTGGAGAGATCACGATGGTGATATTAGAGTTAGCAGATTGATCAAACTCTCGATATCTTTCATCACTGTGTCTCTCTGTATATAATGATGACTTGGGTGTGATGTATTACATAGTAGTTATTTGCTAGAGTTATTCTTTGTAAGTATTAGTTTTGTTTTATTTCTTGCAAAGACTTGTAACTATTAGTTAAGATGCATTATTTTCTGTGAGCCAAATCATAAATTAGATTAAGGGTTTTAATTTTTTTAATGTTAAAAAATTTATAGCCTTAGTGATGTTGTAATACCCCACATTACACTAAAAGAGTAAAAAATATAATTTAACATACTTATGGGTAAATTTTCACTTCACATGTTCATAAAGACCATAAAATTGTTTAGGAACCTATTAAACCAAGTTAGAAACGTAAGACTTAAGTTGGGTTTTGGATTTGTCAAGTTTGAGAGTTATACTGATTACATATTTGAGGTAACTTTATGGGACCACCGACACTACTCCTGAGTGAATTAAAGTATAAATAGTATACCTATAGAAAGATCTATGAGTCTAATCTCTAATCCATTAAACAGAGTATGATTCCGAGCATCCTAGAAGAAGTTATGATAATTTTTCGACAAAGAGTCAGTGCTGACAGACCCACAAAATTAGGGTAACTTCCTGGGACTACTGATATTAATCTTGATTGAATTATAAAATTCGATATACCTTGTTGGAAAGGTATTGAAGTCTAGTTTTCAACACAACAAACGAATTATTGTTATATCTTTTAGCATGGTTATTTATTCAAGAAATGTAATAATTAGTTGATTTCAGTTTCAATACTTTAATATGAGATTGTTATGTCTTTTAGTATGGTTTGAATAGGTGGTTACAGGATTTATATTTCAGATTCATTTTGAATTTTGTATGAATATAGTTAAGGTGTTAGCTTACTATTCCACTGTGATTGATTGAATGTGATGAATGGATTAAACCTGTGGTAAAGCACATGAGTGTAGAAAAAAAAAAGAGATTTATAAACAGAAATTGATAAAAGTGTGTAAATGATAAGGAAGAGAAAAAAAATTTATATGCATTATAATATCTTAATATATGAATGAATGATGTTGTGTCTTGAAATTCGTGTCCTTTGGATATGGGTTTTGGGTCGCCACAGTTTTTGGTATCAGAGCTTAAGGTTTTAAAGATTCTGTAGAGAATCAATGAGCCCAATGTTTTGGGAGATTGAAAAGATAGATTAGAATTGAAGAACTAGAGTTATCTAAACAAAAGATAGATTAGAAAAGTGTTGAATTGTGGAAAGATTGGTGATAGATTTTATTTGATATTGATGAGGATTATATTGATGACTATGGATTGTCCATCATGCACTAAGGTTTATTGAAGGATCTAACATTAGTCTTATCTGATTGACCATAGGAAAAGATGCCGCCACGAAGGTCTATATCTCAGGTGGAGGAAAATGAAATGAATGACCTTAATGGTGATTTTAAAGCCATTCAATAGTTTATTGATTTAATGCAGCATCAAGCTAATGCTAGGGACCGACATGTGGAGCACAGGAGTGGTGCTCTTAGGTAGTTTAAAAAAATGGGGCCTACAGAGTTCAAAAGCTCATCTGATCCATTGGAAGAGGAAGCGTGGCAGATGTAGCTAGAAAAGATCTTCGATGTCATAGGATGTACGGAGGTCCATAAAGCTTCTTTTGCTATATTCATACTGAAAGGAGAGGTCGAACACTAGTGGAGAGCCACTAGAGACACACTACCACTAAGGGAGGGTAAACCACTCACATGGGACATCTTCTTGAGAGCCTTCCAAGAGTATTTTTTTCCAAGGAGTATTCGAGAGGCCAAAGAGATGGGAGTTCATGGAGTTGACACAAGGGGGTTGTACAGTTATGCAGTATAAGGCCAAGTTCATGGAATTGGCCCACTTTGCTCCTCACATTGTTAGAGATGATGAAAGAAAGGCCATGAAAATTTAGAGAAGATTTTGGACTAGGATCCATAACCAACTTGCTTCCCTTCGTCTCTGTTCTTTTGCTGACATTGTAGAGTTGCCATGGTAGTAGAACGGGAGTGAGAGGTTATTTCTATTCGCGATTAGGCTAAGAAGCATCCTACTGAAGGTTTCAAGAAGGGTTCTGACAGCTCTAGGACCTTCAAGAAACAAGTGGTTGCTGAGACTCCAACTTCATGAGATTTGCCTACATGCTCTTATTGTGGCAAACATCATTCTGGTGCTTACCATTATCAAATTGGAGTTTATTTCCATTGTGGAAAGGTAGACCATGCGATTCATGACTGCCTACTCTTGAAGAGTGACCAAGGGCCCAAAGCTACAGACAAGCTGAAGGTTCATGGACGTGTTTTTGCGTTGATCGAGAAGGATGCAGAAGCATTTAATGTTGTAGTGACAGGTATCATTCCATTATTTGAGCATGATATTAGAGTTTTGATTGATCCCTGATCTTTGCATTCTTTCATATTTGTTAGACTTGTATACTCTATTGATATTGCACCAGTACCACTAGACTATGAGTTGGCCGTATCTACCCCGTTAGGGAAGATCATGTTAGTAGATTCAGTGTGTATGGGTTGTGTTATTCGCCTCTGTGAGATTGACATGACCATAGACCTTATACTCTTAGAGATTTCAGACTTTAATGTCATTCTAGGCATGGATTGGCTTGCTACCCATCATGCCAAGGTTGATTGTTTCACAAAGGAAGTCACTTTTGACTTTCCTAATCAGCCAACATGGAATTTTCCTAAGCTCGTTTCTACTCTTCGAGCTGAGAAGATGATGGAGAAAGGTGGATTAGCTATCTTGCTTATGTCACCTTGGATCAAGAGAATGAATCAAGGCTTGGAGACATATCTGTTGTTTGTGAGTTCAGCGATGTGTTTCTAGATGATCTTTCTAGACTTCCACCAGATTGGGAGATTGAGTTTGCTATGGAGCTGAATAAAGGCACTAAGCCTATTTCTATGGCACCATACTGGATGACGCCAGCTGAATTGAAGGAGCTGAAGGTGTAACTACAAGACCTCATAGATCAAGGATTTTTTCTGCCTTAGTGTGTCCCCTTGGGGTGCACCGGTTTTATTTGTTAGAAAGAATGATGGATCTTTGAGGTTATGCATTGACTATAGGCAACTGAATCGTGTCACAGTAAAGAACAAGTACCCATTACCGTGCATCGATGATCTTTTCGGTTAGCTAGAGGGTGCAAGAGTGTTTTCCAAAATTGATCTTTAATCTGGCTACAATCAATTAAAGATTAAGAATGAAGACATACTGAAGACTGCCTTTAGAACAAGATATGGACACTATGAGTTTCTACTCATGTCTTTTGGACTAATGAATGCTCCTGTAGCATTCATGGACTTAACGAATCGAGTCTTTTGACCATATTTAGACCAATTTGTAATAGTGTTCATTGATGACATTTTGGTTTACTTAAGAAGTGCCGAAGAACATGAGGGACATCTCTGAATTACCTTGCAAACATTAAGAGGCCATAAACTGTACGCCAAATTCAATAAGTGTGAATTTTGGCTTGATCAAGTTGCTTTCTTAGGGCATGTTATCTCCAAGGATGGAATTTTTGTGGGTCCCAAGAAGATAAAAGCTGTTGTGAATTGGCCAAGGCCTACAAATGTAATAGAAATTCATAGTTTTCTAGGTTTAGTTGGTTATTATAGAAGGTTTATGGAAGGTTTTTCAAGTATTTCAGTACCTTTAACTAGGTTGACTCAGAAAAGTGCTGAGTTTGATTGGACTGAGGCTTATGAGAAGAACTTCTTAGAGTTAAAGGACCGTTTGATCTTTGCACCTATTCTTAGCTTGCCATCCAGCATGGGAGGAAAATATGTCATCTATAGTGATGCTTTGCACAAAGGGCTTGGGTGTATTTTGATGCAAGAAGGATGTGTCATTGCCTATGCTTTAAGACAATCAAAGCCACATGAGCAGAACTATCAGACCCATGACTTGGAACTCACAACTGTAGTGTTTGCTCTCAAGATCTGGAGGCATTATCTATACGGGGTTCCATGTGAGATCTATACAGATCTCAAGAGCTTAAAGTACCTATTTTTGTAGAAAGATTTGAACCTGAGACAAAGAAGGTGGCTTGAACTGATAAAGGATTATGACTATACAATCTTTTACCACCCAGGGAAAGCTAATGTCGTTGCAGATGCAGTTAGCAAGAAATCATCTGCCGAGCTAGCTTGTGGGATGGCACACTTATAGGTTTAGCCGATTTTAAATGACTAAGTCAAGACAGCACAAAAATCAGATCCACAGACTCTGAGGATTGTAGAGGAAGTCAGAAAGGGTTTGAACGAAGACTTTTCACTTCAAGATGATGGTTCACTATGGTATGGAAAGTGATTGTGTGTGCTTAATGACTCCGCTTTCTAAGAGAAAATCATGAAGGAAGCACATAACTCTTCATATTTAATTCATCCATGGAGTACAAAAATGTATAAAGACCTAAAGGAGCAGTTCTGGTGGAACAACATGAAGCGAGAAATTGCTAAGTTTGTATCCCGATGTTTGACTTGCTAGATGGTGAAAACCGAACATCAGAAGCCTGCTGGACTTCTACATTCATTGGATATTCCGGAATGGAAATGGGAACATATTGGTATGGATTTTGTTAGTGGTTTATCGAAGACCAAGAAGGGTTTCGACTCTATTTGGGTGATTGTAGACCGATTGACGAAGTCTACCCATTTTCTGCTTGTTAAAATAAATTACCCACTTGATAAGTTGGCCAAGCTGTATATAGACGAGATTGTGAGACTTCATGGTATTCCAGTTGGAGTTGTGTTTGATCGGGATCCACGTTTTATATCACAGTTTTGGAAAAGTTTGTAGCATGCTCTGGGTACCAAGCTGAATTTCAGTGCGGCTTTTCATCCACAGTCAGATGGACAATCAGAATGGACCATTCAGATATTGGACAACATGCTTAGAGCATGTATTTTTTATTTGAAAGGGAGTTAGTATGAACACTTGCCATTGGTTAAATTCGCTTACAACAACAGTTATCAGGCGAGCATACAAATGGCACAGTTCGAAGCTCTTTATGGATGAAAATGTAGAACTCCCATCTGTTGGGAAGAAGTTGGTGAACGGAAGATGCTTGGACCAGAGTTGGTTCAAATCATTATCGAGAAAATCTAACTGATCAGAGAAAGGCTTTTGACTGCACAAAGTTAATAGAAAAGTTATGCAGACAAAAGATGATGGGAACTTGAATTTGCAGTAGGTGACCATGTTTTTCTAAAGGTTTCGCCAGCCAAGGGTATAATGAGGTTTGGAAAATGAGGTAAACTAAATGCCAGATTTATTGGACCCTTTGAGATTCTAAAGAAGATTGGACAGATTGCCTATGAAGTGGCATTGCCACCGAATTTGGCATATGTTCACAATGTACTCCACGTGTTGATGCTGAGAAAGTATGTCATGGACCCTTCACATGTCATCGAATACGAACCATTGCAATTCAGGACTGATTTGTCATATGATGAACAACCTGTTAAAATCCTCGACCGCAAGGAGCAAGTGTTGCATTCTAAGATCATTTCCTATGTGAAAGTTCTATAGTGTAACTATACCAATGAGGAGGCTACTTAGGAAGGTGGGGATGACATGAAGGAGAAATATCCATATTTATTCCAGAACTAATGTATGCACCAATTCAGGGACTGAAATTTTTATAAGGAGGGGAGGATGTAATACCCCACATTACACTAAAAGGGTAAAAAATGTAATTTAACACACTTAAGGGTAAATTTTCACTTCACATGTTCATAAAGACCTTAGAACTGTTTAGGAACCTATTAAACCAAGTTAGAAGAGTAAGACTTAAGTTGGGTCTTAGACTTGTTAAGTTTGAGAGTTATACTGATTACGTATTTGAGGTAACTTTATGGGACCATCAACACTACTCCCGAGTGAATTAGAGTATAAATATTATACCTATAGAAAGATCTAGGAGTCTAATCTCTAACTCATTAAACAGAGTGTGATTCCGAGCCTCCTAGAAGAAGTTATGATAATTCTCCCACAAAGAGTCAGTGTTGATAGACCCATAAAATTAGGATAACTTCCCGAGACCACTGACACTAATCCTAATTGAATTATATAATTCAATATACCTTGTTGAAAATGTATTGAAGTCTAGTTTACAACACAATAGATAGAGACTGATTATGAGTTTTCTAGAGAGAGTTATAGGCATTTTAGTGATAAGGGGTCGAATCCAAAAAAGCCATCCGGATTGATCCAAACTTAGCGGATCGATTTGGCATCTCAGAGTTTACAAGAAAAATGGCCCGAAACCTATCAAATCTATCTGATTTTGATATGGATTGATCCGATTTTGCGAATTGAATTTTAGGATTTAGAAAATGCTAATTTTGCCCCCCAAAAAGTGTTCCACTTCACCTAGGGCTCTTATAGGAGCTATATAATGGATTAAACTCGACCTAATCTGATGCAAAAACACAATGAACAAAGGGAAGAGGAGAAGAACAAGGAAATGGCTAGGGTTTGAAGGATTTTGGGGATTTTTGGTAAAACAAAACTAGAAACAAAGTTGTGATTCAACAAAGAGGTAAGAAACTATGCAATTTATCATTTTTTATGTAGGATTCTTATATATTAAA
>JAOXJP010216766.1:0-11778 GCA_025762735.1 Platanus orientalis
CCCTTTCTCTCTCTCTCTCTCTCTCTCTCTCTCTCTCTCTCTAAATAGGGTATGAACAAACGAATAAAGTATGTAATTTTTTACATTAAGGTCTTTACAAAGAAAAGATGAGAATGAATGAAGAGTTTCAAACAACTATTGTTGTGTGTATTCTAGAGATTATCTCTGACAATGAAGAAGAAGAAAATGTTATGTTCTTCATCTCCTTTATCTTTCTTTCTTTCTTTCTTTCTTTATTCTTATTCGATTCTTGAACTTAGCTTTCTTCCTTGATAAGAGTACAACCTTGAGTTTTTGTAGTTAAGGCTCTTCTGGATTCGCACTCTCTATTGAGAGAGATCACCTAATTCAACTGAGTATAATCCTCTTGAGATCCGGTATTCTCCTTGAAAGAACTCAATTTTATCTCTTGAATGATCTGTGTTTGAGAAAACCATTCTACAACATTGTTATACCGCTAGATTTTATACAAAACTAAACCATGAGACTTCTAGGTTATAAGAACACAGAGAGATATCATTTATCTTTGCTAGAGAGTTCAAATCCATAGAGAGACAAAGGTTCTAGCCGAACTAGATTGTATCTTAGAGCTAGCTTGGGTGCAATCCCTTACACATTATTAGAAGGCCTTGACTATCTTCGAGAATCGTGATAATGACATCTATGCTTGGATTAATCAGTTAACTAAACCCTAAAATTGAAGAAGACAAAGAACTCTTGAAAAAACCAGAAAATCACAAGAAAATTCATATTACCATGCCTAAACTAGGCGATTACGACTAAACTAGCTTGAGCACATAAGTCATGACTAATTGGAGTTCTATGACTATTAAGGTGTTCTGCGATGGTAACTCATGACTAGATTGTGGTCTGCGACTAATCTTTATTTGCCATTGAATTGAAAATATATATTTTAGATTATTCCATTACTATTAAATTTCACATTAGGAGAAAACTAACAACATAGTGAGGATCTCTCAGTCTGGTTGAAGGAGTTAATGTAGTTGGTTAGTTATTTTTAGCTTTTACATTATTAGCATATTGTTTATCAATATATATATGGGAAACCCTCTCTAATGTCATCTGAATTACAACTAAAGAATAATTTCATTGGATATGCTCTACATTAATTGCAGGGAAAAGACAAAACATGTGTTAGCTTTAAGGTTGTGTTCATGGGACTCTATTGTCGGTTGTGCTTAGGGAGATGATCATAACTTCTTAGTGTTGTCTTCAAGTTGTGCTGATCTTTCTACATTATTTGATTGTTCCAGCATCATTTTTTCTACCTAATAATCATAGTTTGTGAATCTCATTCATGATCTCATGTCACAAAACGGTTTTTGTTGATAGATTATAAAATAATCAAGGGAATAAAATCCCTTGATTTTAGGGAGTGTAGCGCTCAACCAACTCCCACTTCCCTCTTTTAGAGAGATGTGTGGGAGTATCTAGGGTTGCTGCACTCCAGTCCTCTCTCTCCCAATGTTTTGTAGTTGTTGATCTCCTCTTTCTCCATCTCACATGGTCAAGGGTAAAACCCTAATTAGGGTTACCTCTGACAACCCTAATCTCTTAATATAAATAGATATAAAACCAAGAGAAAATTGGGTTTTGTGTGAAGAAAAAAAAAGATTTTGAAGATGAAACATGCAACATTGGTGGTTGTCTAAGGTTTTCTCTAAGAAGAGAAAGATGAAGAAGAAAGAAACTATTGAAAAGCTAGGGAATACTCTCTGAAGAAGAAGAAGGAATGTGAATCTGTTTGCGATCTTCATATTCTTAATCTCTATCTTTCTTTCTTCTCATTGTGCATACGGATCCTGATCTCGGTTGTCTTCCTTTGAGAAGTAATACCTTGAGGTTTTGATTCAAGACTCTTGTTATAATCACTCTCCTCTTTGAAGGAGATTGTTTTGTTTAACAAAAGTGATAATCTCATAAGATCCTGTCTTCTCCTTGTGGAACTCTCATTGATTTGTAAGTGATTTGATTTGAGAAAATCATTTGATAGCATCATTATGCTGCCAGATTTCTATAAAATTAATTTTTAGACTTTTAGACTTTAAGAACAACAACAAGGTTTCATTCATCTTTGTTGGAAAGTGGAAATCCGTAGAGAGACAAGGGTTCTACCTGAGCTAGATTGTACCCTGAAGTTAGCTTGGCCATGATCCCTTGCACGTTATTGGGAGGTCTTGACTATCATCAAGAAACATGATAACGACACCTTCTATGCTCAGATGAACTAGTTAATATTGTAACTTTAAGAAAATCAGAAAACTTGTGAATTATGAAATTTATGTTATCCTAATTTAATTTCTGCAAATCTCAAAGAGGCCTGTTGCACCACCCTTGTTTACTTGTGAACACTTGTGTTTTGTTTCAATTTCTAATCTTTGGATGTGGAATGTGGTCACATCTTCTGCTTGCTATTTCGGTTCTGTTCAGTGTAAGTTACATGTGAGTGCTATCTCTCTAGTCTCTAATCTCTAAATTCACTTGATCATGAGTACCATGGACTGTATAATTTCATATGGGTTACTACAAAAAAACTAATGATTCAATGATTCCCAAAACTCCTTATGCCAAGATTGTTTTCCTAATCTATTAAAAACAAGTTCATTAAGCAAACTCTAACCAGCAAACTTAATAAATGAATAGTAATCATGGAGAAATAACTGTGGTGATTTACACAGAAGAGTAGCTGCTGCACAGTAGTAGAAAATTCGATTTCATGAGGTTCTTGTCAAGGAAATGCATCATTTTATACGATTTGACTCATGGTTCTTTTGAGTCTCCCAGCACTAGTGTCCAACAAACTGTAATCTGTTTGTCAATTACCTGCCAGATATTTGTACAGTGGCTTTGTTAATTATTTGGACATTGGAGGAGGTAGATGATTGTTCCAGGCACCATAAAGGCTGGTGGACAGTACACAACGAATTCAAACACATGTCACCACCACGGACACTTCAATCAGAAGCATTTATTCAGTGGACCACCTTTTAGTGGGCCTAACCCAATCACACTGATTGTATCATGTCCAGTATCCAAGCAGGAGTTAAGATTTGCGTGGCTGTAAGATAGATGTGGTTGTGGAAGATTAGGATCATTAAATTCTCACGATGGTTGGACCAAACCCAATCCAAGAAGCAGTCATCAGGCCATAGTACTACTACAACTAATAATACCTGGCACTGGTTGTTGCATATATTATGGCCAAAAACCTGAGATTGAGATCAGATTGATCTCTTTGCCAGAGAATCAAAAAAAAAAAAAAAAAAAGAAAGAAAAAGAGCGAGAGAGATCAGATTGATCTAGTGCAATTTGAAATCTGTTCATTACCTTGCCAAGTCAAATATGGCATCTTCAACTTGACTCTATCACTCTAATTTACCTTTAAATCAGAACAGGAACTGAAATAGACTGGTCTAAATCATATGGATTGCATAAAAACAAAATAGAATAGCAGAAACTGACAAGCTAATAACTATTTGTCCCTCCTTAGTTACAGCTTAAACTAACCACAAAAGCCGGCCAATCTTGTTGGTTTCTCCTAGCCCACTGTTAGAATTATAACCAGCACTTAACTATGATGTCTAGTTAATCATTGAACGCTATGAAAAAAGATTTCTTAATCAGGGAGACAGATGACCCTTGTATGAGTTCAAGGGAAGATTTGAGAAATGACACATTGCATCTGGACCACTGCCTTAAACAGAGAGCTCTTGTTTGAAGCAAGAACGATGTGTACAAGAATCATTGTTGGAATGATGATTGATAATGTTGCTCTCTGCCACTGGTGTTTGAGAGCCAAGGACAAGTTTGGTGGCCCCATGCCATGGCACCCATGAATCCTTAGCACCTTCCATATCAAAGAACCTCAACCACACTGCCTCCACTTTCCCTATATGCGTAGAGAGACCACCCATAAATTACCTATTGTTTCAATGCTGTAAAAGTCATGGTTACCCAGAAACCCAATTGTAGAGGATCGAATCTAGAGTATGTAGTGCAGAGACACATATGCACACACATAGATACATGTTGCATATCTGATAATTCGGCCCATCATCATTAATAAAACTCCACTTTTGCGCTGTTCAATTGATGACCCATCTTTTCTCTAGGCATCAGCCCAACTTAAGGACCTACTGGAAGATCTTTGTCCCACGAGAAACGTTCAATAAGGCAATCGACATTTTAGCTAACAACTGAAGCTTGAATGGATGATGCAAACAGGTACCGAACCACCCTTTCTATACTGTTATTATTGTGCTCTAAGTATGGCAAGGATAAAGGAGGTTTGAAGATGATTTAGGAAGAAAAAATGCACTATTATGTCAGATTCGCGAACACTAACAATGAAATACATATGGAGCAACAGATGTTTTGATAGGAATTCACCTGAAATGTTGACTGCCGGTTTGTTGGGTCTGCATGGCTCCCCTGATGCCAACTAGGAAGAGTGTCAAAATTCTTGACAAGCTTCTTAGATGGCATCCAGGGAGCCAGGCAGGTCGATTCCCAACAGTTGCATGAAGTCACTTTGGCCCCCATTCGGATCTCCACAACCTACAAAGCACAACAAACAAAATGTGAGAATATCGCTGTACCTCATACATGGATACTCATGTACGTCATATAGATTTAATCAAATACGACTACTTCCATGGAACTGATCCACTAAAGAAAGTAAATTTTGAGAGTAAGTAATTTGAGACATCAACTCTTATTAGAGTTTATGGGTTGCAAAATGAATTACTGAAACATTAAGCACTCCATAAGAACACAATTTTTAAAAGCAATTAAAATCAAGTAGGCTTAATCTAAAATTGAAGCTACAAAAATTTCCGCATGTACAGCTATAAATTTGTCAATAAAAAGAAAGAATCCAGTTGATATCTCAATAAGCTAAAAATAGAGTAGCTAACCAAAAAAACAAGCAAAGTATCTAAGCTCGTCTTTGGACCTGTTGGAATTGGAAATACAAAGCTAAACGCTAAAGGCACAAGTCAGAAGAACTAATTTTAGTGGGACTTACAGTTCAATTTGGAGTTGAAGACTGGTTCGGTCAAGCATATGGTAGAAAAATTAATAGAGAAGGAAGTTTAGGTACCCATATTTGATGGGTCCGTTTCTCTTCCTCTCTACTTCTCTACTTTTCTGTCAAGCTTCCAGTCCATCTCTTGCCCCAATTCTATCAATCTGTCAATCGATTCATCGTTCCAAGTGAGGAGTAGAGTAGAATATAAAGGAGTTGTTTACGGGGGAAAGTAACGGAAACGAGAGACAATACATGTAGAGGTGAAAGACAGGTCAAATGATAAGGCGGCAGCAAAGGCTTTTCATTCTCACAAATAGTTCCAAGGATAGAGCCAAAGCGTCCTGGGTTTGCAGCTAGAGCAGTTTGGATTTTTCTCTCATTGGAAATGGTGTCTCTTTTTCTTGTCCTTCTTAATTCGTCTTATTATTATGACATTTGAAATTGTATATTTGTTAGGGGCCAGGGAAGGTTACCGGCTTTTGCCTGGCTCTAGACGGCGCCCAAACCATTAGATAAAACAAGGTCATTCAGACTTCAGAGAGAAGGGTCCTCTACTGTCCTCTATTGCCGTTAAAATACCCTTGTCTATGGTGTGACGAGTAGACCAAAATTAAATTTGAGAAACTGATTTTCACTTTTTTTGGTCTATGTACGATATTTAGACACATGCAGTATGTTAAGGGTACTTTAACAGCAGTAGAGATTCCTGAGTTGCCCGGCATGGCTTTGAAGTTAGCTGTGTTTGTTGGGTCATGGGTGTGCTATGTGGAATTGGATTTGACTGATCGGTTTCACATGGGTTTTCCCACTTCATCCTCGCTTAAAAACAGAAACAAAAAAGAAAAAAATTGGTTGGAACATATATATGATTAGACGGTCTACATCGGTAGAGTTAGGGGGGTGCGTGAACTATATATATATATATGGTGGTGCTACCACGATGCACCATATTGCATTTGTACAGCTAACTAAAAGGCTGCTTCCTTCCATGTAACTAAACTAGAGGGCGGCTGCATAACACACAGAATAATAAGTGATTCCTTAAGAGCAGCTCTTGTCACTCAGTCACACCCACACATGAGAAAGTTTAGTGAACAATTAAATTAAACCATGAAAGCAACTACAGTTTCGCACAGTTTCTGCTCACAGATTGCAATGGAATATATCAAAAAACTACTCAACATTAAAAGCACGGGCACCATGATCACTGATTGAATATAAAGACCTCAACACCTTTTTTGCCTATACTTCCCATTAAAGCCTCATACCTTAGGTAACAAGGTTGCTATGAAATAGCTATGCTTTTGCTTATAATTATTTCATATATCTCTTAAGACAAATTTTGTCATGGTCTGCTTCACTTTTATTTCTACTAATTACAATACCACTTTAGGCACTTGATATGCATTTATCCCCAATTACTTCAGGTGCCACTCAGGGTGCTTCACACCATAGTTACTAGAGCAAGAAGCGAAAACAAAAAGCTAGAAATGATGTGTGATAAATCTTTGGAAAATGAGAAGTGAGAAATGATTGAGAAATGTTTGGAGAGTGAGTTGGAAGTAATTAGGAAAGCGATTGAGAAGTGAGTAAAGTGCAATTTGAAAGTAACTTCAAACCACTATAAGTGAATAAAGCTAGAAAGTGTATTGTTAGATGATTAGGAAATGAAATGAAAATAATAGATGAATAAATTATTACTAATAAGAAATAAATAACAAAAAGTCTACGACTAATAAGTACAACTACAACAATCGATTACTAATTGAAAGTAAATAACAATTAGATACAATAATTAGCACAACTACAATACAATAAAGTAATAAACAAACCTAAAAATTATATTATGCCTATAACAAAGATTCATGACATATAAATCAATATGCAATGCACTCCAATTTTATTAGTTACTATAATCAACCATAGCTTAGATTTTACCTCACATAAGGCTTTTCTTGAAAACTAGGCATTTAGAGTCAAGCTATAGAGGCCTTTTTATTGGATTAGAATAAAATAATATAAACAATAAAATCAATAATATATATAGATATATTTTTTTGATAGAAAATAATATATATAACTATATAATCAATACTAAATCTCATAGAAAATTTTTATTCATTGCCAATAGCATAGGGTGTTATAAAATAATATACAATTCCACTTCTTGTATCATTTCCCAATTAATTCTTCAAACGTTTCTACTTACTTCTTGAATTGTTTCACCGTGCTTCTTCAATCTTCTCACCAAGTTTCTCAAATGCAGAAACACGTTTCCAATAGCTTGGGGGAGCTGAATTGAATTGACTTCCCAAACAAGCTTCCCACCTTATATTAAGCTTCCCTACAACTATGCTTCACAATACCATCATAAGGCTTCAATGCCTTTGCAATGACTACTTTAAGTATTTTTCTAGGGACTTTGCGTAAATAACATAAGGATTCTATGCTTTCATTTTCAACTACTTTAGGTAATCCTTTAATTAACCCACACCATTATTACAATATTCTCATATATGCGACGAACTTGACAAAGCAATGTCACTTTTGGTGTTGCTTCGCAAAAAATTCTCATCATAAATGGTTGTCCAAAGGAATCTAATACCGATATTTGGTATCCTAGATTCCTAGGGTTTTAGATCCATTTGCATGAGAATACTTCATTTCATGATTGGATGTATGGATGTCTTCAATCATTGATATAATACTGTTTTGAGAGCTCTGCGCTAATGGAACACTAAAACACTTGGATGGGATCTACAAATGGGATTTGGTGTCGCAAATGGGTATCCTAGGGTTTTGACCCTTGCTAGATGCATTGGCATGCTTCATTTGGTCATCAAGGATATGGATGCCATTGATTATAATGTGAGAATCTTACGGCCATGTGGAGCAACATGTTGTTAGGATTTGTAGAATAGACTAGACATGTTTTGAACTGTTGAGTTAATGTGATAAAAATTAAACTTATCTCTTGTTACAAGAGTTTTTTTAGCTAGGACCTAGTTTGTTATTATTTTAAATAAGGTTGTACGTAGAAGAAAGGGGGAGAAGAGAATTAATAAAGGAAATTAGGTGGACGATTTCCTACCCAATAGATGAAATCCCTTTTCTTTTTTTATTGTGTTGTATTCCGACCTAGTGTCGTATCAATTGGTATCAAAGCTAGGTTCTACAAGCACATGACAAATCAGAACCTATATAATCATAAGTTAACATTGAAAACTATGAATGAGGAGAGAAAATGCTTGCTCTTGATGTAAAGTGCTAACAGAAAGGATGGCAACAATGGAGAGAAAAAAGAGAGCACAAACTATGGCTGACATCAATGAAAAGCTTAATTAGTCGATTGCTGAAAGAAAAAGCCCCCACTTGCTAGTGCTGAAACCTCCACAATGGTGATAGGAAAACCAATCAAAATTAAGCAAGATCGAGGAGGACTAACCTACAATATAGATTTGGCTGGTTATGGTGGTTGGACTTGTCATTTGAAAACAGGGTTTCCAAGGTTTGATGGCCAAGATCCTTTCGGTTGGGTATTTTAAACTGAATAGTATAAGGTATACAACAACATCCTTGATAAAATAATGATCAAGCTATTTTCCATTCACTTAGGGTTCAATTTTTATGTGTGTTAGTAAATTTTCTTCAATCATTAGACATGAGGGTATCATTTAATTTGGTGAGGTAGCATTTTTAGGATGTTAGGTCATTTAGAAACTATAACCCTTCGATGGAGGAGGAAATGACAGTTTCTACACATACTGTTTGGTAAGCTAGGAGCTGAGATTTCCATGGAGAAAAGGGTCTAGTTTTTATGGGCTATTGATATGCTGAGATGGATCATTTTGGTACATGTATCCTTGAGATCATCAATTGGTGAGGCTTATTGCATTTAGATTGATCGATGGTGGGTGTTTTATTAGGTTTTGTTTGTATAACTTGATGAACTATCACACGAGAATCTCTTAAACATTGATAAGGCCTATTTGGCATTTTTTTGGGTGTACCAAATTATAAAGGATTTTAAAGGATCCTTTAAAGCCCGAACCAAAATTAGGTGCTAACAAAGAAGATGCTTCACCTAACCAAAATAGATGCTAAATGTAGAAGACAAAGATAGAAAGTAGAGAGTAGTCAACATGATCCGAATATGTCTTACTAAAATAATTATATGGAAGATGATTTAACAACAAACTATAATAGTAGTTGGAGAACATTTGACACTGGAGTGTCCCATGACACCTCAAATCATGACATCCAAGTGTCTCATGACAATACAGCTGATGTGGCAAGACAAGTCATCAACTTGGCAAGGTTCTAAAACTCTTCTTAATTAGTAGTTTTTGGGTAACTTCTAAGGAACACCTGAACCAACTCAGTATGAATTAGACTTTGAGCCATTTTCCTTTGAAAAACTCTATGAGTCTAGTTTTCAATTCCTCAAACGGTGTGCAATTAAGATTTTTGTAGATGAAGTTATGGTTGTTTTACTAGAAGGTGTTTATGTTGACTGTGGTCAACCCAAGACTAAGAGTTTTGAGGTTTCTTGTGACACTTCCCATTCAAAAGTTTACCCTTATGTTCTAGACATCTGTTTTTTGAGTTTATGGTCTAATTTATTAGTTATTTAAGTCTTAAAACTCTATTTTTGTTATCTTAGAACTGTAAGAAATTATTGAGAGTCTTTACTCTTGCTTGAAGGATTGTTCTAAAGTGTAAGTCTATGTAAAACCATGGTTGTGTATGGTTTTTGAAGATAGAATTTTGAGATATTGAATACAATTGATTAGTCTTTGGATTTTGAAGAAAGATTTCTTTAATAACTCTTATCCATCCAATGGATTCCCTTTGGTGGCGAGTTTGCTCTGTATCTCTTGGTGGTTTCCTTAAAGTGGTGATATCTGTATCTCTTTAGTGGCTCATTGAGTGGTGAGCTTTTATCTATTTTTGCTCTATATCTCTTGGGTGGATTTCTTAGAGTGGTGAGATTATCTATCCATGTGTGTGTGTGTTCTTGGTGGATCTTATTCAATAATCTTTGAACAATACCCTTCGTGAAAAGCTCTACTTGATTTTCTTTCCTTCTTATTCTATCGGGTATCAGTTTGGCATCAAAGTTGCACAACTTCTTGTAGTAGAACGAGCCCTCAACCTCTTGTATTATGTAAGCTTGCATTCCATAACATCAAGGAATGGCTTGAGTATAATCTATTTTCTTGGGTTTCTTCATAGCCATCCGGATCCTAGTATCAAGTTTGTATCAAAGCTTTGTTGATCATGGTTGGTTGTCGTCATCATGTACCTAAAGTTAATGTACCTTCAGTTTGCAAAAGAGACCTTTGTGATGTATAAGTTGATGAGTTAAGGAGACAAGTGCAACAACTCTAGCAGCATGTTAAGCACTATAAACCTTTTGAATGTGAAGATTCCTATCACAATTTAGAGGGTGAATATTCTCATAATGAAAGAGAAATCATATTAGAAGAAAGCAATCTCTGGGATTTGTACTATGGAGCATTAATCTATGATGAATATTTTGAAGATGGTGATGATGGTTTAAATGAGGAGCTTCTAGAAGAGAAAGGGGAAGAAGAAGTCACTTATCCCGATATGAGTGAATCTCTTGTCATTCAGCGAAGTTTAAGTGCAGCCCATAAAGAGCATGATGATTAGCTTCACAACAACATCTTTCACACAAGATGTACTTCTCATGGAAAAGTTTGTGATGTCATCATTAATGGTGGAAGCTATGAAAATGTAGTGGCAGCCAACATGGTAGAAAAATTGAAACTCAAGACCGAAGAATGCCCAAAACCTTACAAGCTTACTTGGCTTTGCAAAGGAAATGAGGTAAAAGTAAACAAACGTTTCTAGTTCAATTTTCCATTGGAAAGAATTATTGTGATGAAGTATTATGTGATGCCATTCCCATGGATGCTTGTCATTTGCTTCTTGGTAAACCATGGCAATATGATAGAAAGGCTGTTCATGATGGGTTCAAAAATACTTATGTTTTTGTCAAAGGTGGAGTGAAGTTTATCTTAGGTCCTTCCAAATGGGAGAGAACTCCCAAACCTTCCAAATGAAAGGGAAGCAATTTTCTCTCTAAATATGATTATGAAGAAGTGATGGAATGTATTAATGAAGCTTGTGCACTTGTGGTACTAAAAAAAATGAAGAAAAGAATGAACCCTCTCCCATAATGCAACCACTTCTTAATGAATATCAAGATGTCATCCTGGAAGAAATTCCACCTAGTCTTCCCCCTATAAGAGACATTCAACATTGCATTGATCTTATGCCCGATGTTATCATTTCCCACAAGGAAACCTATAGAAAGAGTCCAAATGAGCATGAAGAGCTACAAAGACAAGTCAAAGATCTTTTAGATAAAGGCTTGATAAGAGAAAGCATAAGTCCATGTGTTGTCCTAGCCCGTCTCATACCCAAGAAGGATAGGACATAGCGAATTTGTGTTGGTAGTAGAGCAGTGAACAAAATTACCATCAAGTACCACTTTCCAATTCATCACCTTGATGATCTTCTTGACTAACTTCATAGAGCCACTATATTTTCTAAGATAAATTTTTGGTGTGGTTATCATCAAATCTGAATGAGAACGGGAGATAAATGGAAAACTGCTTTCAGGACAAGGGATGGCCTCTATGAATGGATGGTTATGCCTTTTGGACTTTCTAATGCACCTAGTATTTTAATGCCCCTTA
>JAOXJP010216777.1:0-11778 GCA_025762735.1 Platanus orientalis
TCCATTTCAAGCAAAAGGCCATCCCCAATGCCCAACTGCTCCGCTGGGCCGCATGGTTTGCCAACTGGTCTTTTACCGTAAAACATATCAAAGGCACTCACAATGAACTGGCGGATCTTCTTTCCCGCAAACCGTATCTCTTCCATCCACACCCGACTCCAATTGCTCTCATGTATCCTCTCACCCCTGTTCCTCCAGATGACCCGCTCACCCGCATCTCCCATCTTCCTCCGGATGTCCAAGCTGTCCTCATGTCTTACATCCAACAAACCCGTAGCACCCACAATTTTCACACCTTTCTCACTCTCCAGTTACAAAGGCATGGACGTATCTTCACCCACATTCCCCACCCGCAGTATCCCTTTCTTGCCCCATTCACCATCCGCAGATACTACCACCTCCCAAAAGAAGCCCTGTGCTTCCTGTGGTACCTCTTTGAGAAATTCACCATTGCCTTCATCTTCGATGTCCCCTTAGTCTCTGCTTACATCACCCAAGCCATTGTCAACCCTGCAATCCCCAGACATCTCTCCCACTTCTCAACCCTCCTCAAATGGTTCCACCCATTACCCGTTTGGCAATCCATCTTCACCCCCATTCAAGCCCAGTATGCCGTCATTACCTTCCACAACCCGACTGACTTCATCCAGGACTTCTCGGATCCTCCTCCCCATCCTTATCATTCCTATTACACCCACTCACCCAGAGCTCACCTCCAGAACTGGAGCTCATTCCACTACATGACCCATCATCATTTCCATCCAGCGGCATGGGACCTCTTCCAAGAATCCATGTGTGCCCTCAACCACACCACCATCGACCAGATACTGCCCCATATTCTATCCAACCCAACCGCCCAAGATGACATCATATCTGCATCCCTGTTCGAAGGACTTCTTGACTTCTTTGAGCGTACCGGTCACCTTGGGGACACCTCATCTGATGAGTCACCATTTACCGGATATCCCGGTACTAGTGACTCTGACTAGATTGTCCTCTCCCCTCTTCATCCTGTGACTCTGCATAGCGCGCCATTGCCACCTGGCGCTCCACCACATTCAGCTCGTGACTCTCCAATGCGCGCCGAATATCCACGTGGCCCCCATCCGTCATCAGCAGCTGCGCGTCATTCTTCTTCTGGCGCTCCACCTGTCTCATATGAAGAAAGTTCCATCGGAGGGCTGGCAGCTGGTGCAGGATATCAAATCCTATGAGCAAATCTTTCCCAGAGAGTTTGCATCCAAGAACTTGGTGGTTAGGTGGCATTCCCCGATGCGAGGCAGTGGTAGGATTGGTGGAGCGCCAGGTGGCAATGGCGCGCTATGCAGAGTCACGGGATGAAGAGGGGAGAGGAAAGGCCTCCCCGTCGTGTCAAATGTTGCAGTTCTCGACAAGAAGTTTAGAAAATCAACTCCGCAGCATGGAAAATTCTCTCCAAAAAGAAAGAGCAGAGTGTTTTACGGTAAAAGACCAGTTGGCAAACCATGCGGCCCAGCGGTCAAATCCTATGAGCAAATCTTTCCCAGAGAGTTTGCATCCAAGAACTTGGTGGTTGATCCTCATATTGGGGAAAATCCTGTTTACCTGTGTTACAATTGGTATCAAAGCCTAATGACAAGCTAAAACCCTTGTGGCTGCCTAAGTAGTCCCTGCTAGATTATCTGCTCACTGTCAACTTGTCTTTACCAGAGTACTGTTCCTGATCATCTATGTAGATGAGAATATTTGGCAATATGGGCTGAAAAATGCGGACCATGGCTTGTTGAAATAGGGAAGGTGCAGTTTTGAGTCCGAAGACCCCAGCAGGGAAGAATCCAGATGGCTCCCAAAAACGAGTCTCCCCAGCAGAGGCCACCCCGACCCCCTTACCGGGGCCTCCTCCCATCAACCCCCAAATCTTTTCCCTCTTGAGCCAATTAACCCGTTCACATCCCTTCCGGGAACCGTTGCAGGGCAGAAGAGATATGGGGCTGAAGGGTAAAGGTTCCATCTTGTAGAATGGCGCGCAGCTGCTGATGACGGATGGGGGCCACGTGGATATTCGGTGCGCATTGGAGAGTCACGAGCTGAATGTGGTGGAGCGCCAGGTGGAGGAAGATGGGAGATGCGGGTGAGCGGGTCATCTGGAGGAATGGGGGTGGAATAAAGAGGGAGTTTGATTGAGCCATTGTGGGAGGAGTTCGGATGGAAGATCAATGGGCAAGAATTGCTCTTGTTCATCGTATCCTGCACCAGCTGCCAGCCCTCCGATGGAGCAAACAGGGCCTTACATCTCCACCCCATTACAGAAAACTATACCAGCCTTAGAAACCTGAGAGTTCCTAGTTCAGCCTGGCCGCCAGCCTACTGGAACAACAACAGAGGCCATGGAAGTTCTCGTACTGGGTGGACCACTTTGTTGGAAGAAGAGCCTTTAGATCCCTAAGTTGGTACCTTTAAGAGTTATACCAACAGACAAGGTTTTCTGTCTTGACTTTAGTATCATAAAGACACTTCCTCGTCAGCGGACTAGAATCTCTGTTGTTGTTCCAGTAGGCCAGCGGCTAGGCTGAACTAGGAACTCTCAGGTTTCTAAGGCTGGTATAGTTTTCTGTTGATCTGTTAAATTACTATTTCTGATGTAGAAGATCCGACTGAGCGGCAACTACAGAGCATACTTTAGTAATTCTGTCAAGTTTTCTGATGTAGAAGATCCGACTAAGCGGCAACTACAGAGCATACTAATCATGGCCCCCATCCGTCATCAGCAGCTGCGCGTCATTCTTCTTCTGGCGCTCCACCTGTCTCATATGAAGAAAGTTATTCCAATTTCCATTTTTGCCTGAGACAGCATAATACCATGATGATCGTCAGCGGACTAGAATCTCTGTTGTTGTTCCAGTAGGCCGGCAGCTCTCCAGAGCTCATTTCCAATGGACCGTTCTGCCCTTCGGACTCAAAACTGCACCTTCCCTGTTTCAACAAGCCATGGTCCGCATTTTTCAACCCATATTGCCAAATATTCTCATCTAGACCTGGTATGCATCTTCTACGCAGTCTTCACAAGTACAGTCACAATCTTGGTGACGTGAGACGGGTTGTGTTACAATCCTGTTTACCTGTGTTACAATTGGTATCAGAGCCTAATGACAAGATCCCCAGCTTAAACCCTCAATTTCTCTCTTTCCAATTTCCATTTTTGCCTGAGACAGCATAATACCATGATGATCTATGATGGTGGCGAAATGGTGGAGGAGTTTGTGATGCTCTTCAGGAGTGGAGGAGAAAAGGAAGCCTCGTCCCCTTCCCCACCTCCACCTCAGTCCCATCTTCCCAATATGGATCAAAACAGGTTCTTTACCCTTGAAGATGTTCCTCCGTCCAAATGGAGAGCAAGGCTCTTAGAAATACTTGCTTGGGCCCAAGTCCAGCTACAAAAACCCCAGGCTACCCAAACAGAAATAATAGCCCAAATTCCACCCAGGCTATTAGGGCGCCTCAAAGAATGGTGGACCAATTTAGGTGAATATCGGCAAATGCAGGCTCTCTAGAGCTCCAACGTAGAGATATTTATCACCCATCTCCACAATGAGTTTATTGGAGCCCCATTCTACCAGATAGATAAGCAGCGAGAAGAATATTTGCAAATGAAGTGCTGCTCCTTTCAGAAGACAGACTTGGAAAGACATTATGCTGGAATGTAAGCCAGATTCTATGCAATCAATGGTATTGATGACACCAACCTCAAGCAGGCCTACCTTAATTCCATGCCAGAACCTCTTGGGAATGAATCCGCCAAAATGCTCACTACCAAAAACCTCACGGTGGCAACAGCATCGATAGGAGAAATATACCAGAACAGTCTCCTAGCCTTGGAAAAATTCTACAACACTTCCAAATTCCTCAAACAATTGGATACTTTGGGCAAAAAGCTTGGCACTACATGCACCAATCATTTTTTCATTAAATGCAAGGATGACAAAAACTGTGACTGCCGCACCACAAAAAAATCACATTACAAGAAATATTCTGTGCGGACCGCCAAGTCATCTGCTCCCAAGTGGCAATTTCTCCGCAAAAAGAAGTTCAAAGGCAAGACCACAGATGCTTGCTACATCTGTAACAAAAAGGGCCACTTTGCAAAAAATTGCCCCCGTAAGGAGCGCAGCATCCATCTTCTTCAACAGGCCAAACAGCTCACTGATTCGGAATTCTCGGATGTAGAATCCCATTTCTCCCTCGAGGATTCTTACTCCCCAGACTCCCTGTTGGCAGTCCCGGTTCACTCTTCTGAGGATGAACAAGATTACTTGCCCCAAAACCAAGCTGAACTTCTAGCCCCTTCCCACCTGGTCCAACCATCCCCGACTGCCCAAATCACCATCAAACCAACCCATTTTGACCGACCCATTCCTGTTATTGCATACTTTGACACTGGAGCAGCGGCCACCCTTATCAACCCGCAACTACTCCCCGATACCCACTGGAGAACCACAAATTTGACTTTTCGGGCCGTCAATGGCGAACTTTTCCAAATTACCAAAATCAACAAGCCAATTACTATTCAGCTGTTCCCCAATATGAGGATCAACCACCAAGTTCTTAGATGCAAACTCTCTGGGAAAGATTTGCTCATAGGATTTGATATCCTGCACCAGCTGCCAGCCCTCCGATGGAGCAAACAGGGCCTCACATCTCCACCCCATTTTTTACCATGGACCCATATTCCCAAGCTATACCACCTCTCTTATGATCCTATCACCCAGATGGGAGATGCGGGTGAGCGGGTCATCTGGAGGAACGGGGGTGAGAGGATACATGAGAGCAATTGGAGCCGGGTGTGGATGGAAGAGATGTGGTTTGCGGGAAAGAAGATCCGCCAGTTCATTGTGAGAAGGGGTGTGAACGGGTTAATTGGTTCAAGAGGGAAAAGATTTGGGGGTTGATGGGAGGAGACCCCGGTAAGGGGGTTGGGGTCTGGGGCTGGCTTTGTAGGTTTTGCTGGTGGTGAGGAAGTGGTTGGTGTATGTTGAGGCTTTGGGTATAGCAGGGGAGATGGCGGGGCTATAAGGTTGTGCCCTCAACCACACCACCATCGACCAGATACCGCCCCATATTCTATCCAACCCAACCGCCCAAGATGACGTCATATCTGCATCTCCTCCACTCCTGAAGAGCATCACAAACTATTACTAGCGTACTGTGGACAAGTTTTTGTTTTTTTTTTTTTGATACACTCGCACACGGAACCATATCCCTTGTACCACTAAAAATTAGGTGATAACGAATCTTGTGAGAACTGTGAAAACAGTATCAGGGTGCAGACACATCAGCGCCGAAAAGTGATAAGTGCCCCCCAAAAAGTGCAAATCACTTTTCAGTACTGATGCATCAGCCCCTCTTATGCAGTTTTCACGGTTCTCACAAGATTCGTTCTCACATAATCCAAGCCCTAAATATATTTGTGAATTTATTAATTGAAATAGATGTTCTGTCCAAGATTTGGAGTCCAGTACACCAAGTCACTTTACACAAAATAAAATGGGCAATGGTTAGACGAAATTTTAAGTTTCCACCCATTTTATTCCAATGAAATCATTTGGCACCCTGGACACCATCTGGAGCTTAATGCACCCTTTGTCTGACATTGTGTAACAGTCTAAGCGGAAACTGGAGTGGTACCAGTTCAATCATATTAGAGGTGATGTGAACTCATTTCCTTGTAAGAAAGCGAGAGGAAGGGGGGGCGGGTAGGCAACTGATTCAATCAAGCATAATATGTTGTCAGGCCCATTATTATTACAAGGGTACTCACTTATTGAGGGGGGCAGTTGTCCCCCCTTGCTTCTATGTGGCTCTGCCCCTGAATCAAACATAAAATAGTTGGATTAGGATTGACTATGTGTTTTTGGTCAAGGCGGTTTAACCCACTTTGACATGGTTAATAAATGAGTCGGGTTAGGGTTGAGCCATAGAGTCATATACTCTTAACTTGACATGACACGAAATATGAGCCATCAACATGAATTACCACATAACCCATAAACCCAACACAAACCCAACGCGAAATAAACAGGTTAGGGTTGATTGTGGGTCAAAGCGGGTTGATATATATTTACATGATTAATAAATGGGTCAGGTTAGGTTAGAGCCATATGGTCCTGTACCCTTACCTCGACATGACACGGACCCGACTTGCTAACACGAATTGCCACCCCTAGCCCTGGCGAGTACCCTGCCAACTGAGAAAATGAAAATGGGAAAATCGTGTAGGTGCATGGGTGGTTGGGATTTCACTCAAATATAAAAAGAGAGAAAGATTTGTGACGGATTCGGACAGAGAGCCCTGTGAAAAAGAAAGGGAGCCAGAGAGACCTGTGACAAAGGGGTGAAACGGGAGAGAGAAGAAGACAAAACTGACTAGCTCAGGTAGGTATGCAAGTTCGGGTAATGCTAATGTGGAGTAGGTAAAAAAAAAAAAACCTGCATTTTTAAACTATCCAACAACCACAACATTCTTTCAAAATAAACTCAAATATGCATACCTAAGTCGATCCGATAACTCAAATATGCATACCTAAGTCGATCCGATAGGATCCTCAACAAACAAAAAATGGGGAGGGTATAGGTAGACTTTTTTCCTTTGTAGCACACTTCGTATGGGCCATTTTCTGGTGTTTTCAGTACCAGGGCCTAGCAAAAGAGGGTATTGCTGGGTTTTGATGTAATGAAAAGTTAGTGATTTGGATGAGGATTTCAAGTGGTAACAAGAGGCTTTGCTGAAAGAGGGTGTGAGGATGTTGGTCCTGAGAGAGGTTGAGGCTATTTCAGGTGGTTTTGCTTGAAGATGCAGGAGTTTAAACATGATTAGGATTATGAAAATAGGGTTGGACGCTAAGGGGTACTGGTTGTAGGGCTTCGTTTTTTTGGGGGGTTTTCTCTCCTCTAATAGACTAATGTTTTTTCTAGGATCTACAAGCTTGGGCATGCAAACTAGATGGAGCTAGCTTTGGTCTTTTCTTCAAAGGAGCAGAAGATATACGTGAGAGATTTTGAGGGATTTCAAACAGTGAAGTTTCCCTTTTGTTTGGTTTCGTTGGGTTTTATCGATGTCTCATCTCCCCCAAAAGTGAATGGCCCCACCCCCGTCAGTCTAACTTGCCTCACGGGGCGTCGCAGAGGATATAAACCCTTTGTGGAGAGGGAGAATAGAAAAGGGTTCAACGCAAGAGTAGGGGTGGTCTCCAAGAGGTTCCTAGGTAGGGTGGTCACTAGCATAACAAGCTCTATGCAACCATGGCGTGGGTGGTAGGTGGAAGTGAGGAAGAAGAGGGTGCAGGTCTATGGTTTGATCGAGATTTCACGAATTATGTGAGAACCCGATATATGAGAACCGTCTGAGAACCAGGTGTGTGAGAACCAGGTGAGAGGTCGACACGTATTTGTTTTTTGAAATCCGGTGCAAGGCTTTTAACCGTGGTTCAAAACCACGGTATATAGAATGGATCCTAAGGCTCTTCTCCTCCTCGACAACAAAATACCCAGAAAAGGGAAACCCTAACCCCACCCGACGCTTTTACTGGTCCCAAGTGATCCCCTATTCATCACTAATTGCCTCTGTCGGTGGGGTTTTTGTTTTGCTCCACCTCTACCACAAAACTCCAAAAGCCGCTAGTCCCCCTGTTAATCCTCAAATTGGCGGGTGCCCATTTCCCATCAAACGTCAAGAATACAATGGAGAAACTTTTATCACCTACCTTTCTTGGCATTGCTTGCCTATGCAACCTGACAAGGACTTTGAAATCACAGACCACTTTTTGCAACCATATTTTTCAACTAGCTTAATAAGATGATCATCTTCCTAGAATACCAAATAAAAAAAAGTGGTCATGATCACATATTATAAACAAAGTACTAGCACATTTGCTCCCTGGAACACATTCAAACCTCCTTGGTCCAAGATCCTTTAACAAGTTTTGGATTAAGAACCTTCTACCAGCAATGCAAGCACTGAGCATCAATACGAGCAGGGAAAAATTCAGCTGCAACAAATCAGAGAAATCATATAAAATCAACAAGTTTGAAATGATATGATGGCAACGTTTGTGCAACATAAGCTAATCTAATCTGAACTAAACGCATCAAAAAGGGACAAAAGCAAAAAGATAATTCACCAGCATGAATTATATTTGGATCCAAGACACAAATCACATAGACTATTCTTGCACTCTAGGAATCTTCAATTTTCTCAAGTCTCTCTTTTATTTTATTTTTTTGCTATTTTTTGGAATAAATTTTTTATCATCTCTCCAATAGAAAGCAAAACACTTCTAAAGTTCGAACTCCCAATCACCCATTTATAACCTTTAACACTGAGAAGTGCAAAAATAAGCAAGGGGCTTGCAACAGGCGATTGAAGTTTTGTTCGGCGGCTGCTTTTGGAGTTTTGTCGTAGAGGTGGAACAAAACAAAAAACCACTGGCGTAGGCAATCGGCAACGAACGGGGACCACTATGAACAGTAAGAGCGTCGGGTGGGGTTTGGGTTTCTCTTTTCTGGGTATTTTGTTGTCAACGAGAAGAAGAGCCGTGGAACTCACTCTATAAACAAAACCATGGTTAAGGGTCTTTCACGGATTCCAAAAATAAATACGTGGCTACCTCTCGTTTGGTTCTCACAGGGTTCTCACATAATTGGGGGCCAACATAAAGGAGATAGAGACGCTACAAAGAAAGGTAGGACATGGACCATTAGAGGGGAAAGAGATAGGGAGGGGGGTTCAATCCTCGAGGTCTACACTGCTACGGTCATGGGGTCCCCATCACTCAGTCCTGGTCTGTAAACTAAGAAAATAAAAATGGGAAAGTCATGAATGTGCATGGGTAGTATTAATTTTTTTTTAAATAGAAATAGAAAGAATTGTGAGGGATTCGAACATTGACAAAGAAAGGGAGCAAGGTTCATGATAGAGAGGAAAAACGGAAGAGAGAAGATGACAAAAGGGACTGAACCATTGGGTATGCTAGTTTAGGAAAGGCTAATGTTGAGTGGAGAAAAAAAGGGGAAAGGAAGAAAAGAAATAAAGAAGAAAATAATAATTATATAGTAATAATAATTGTGATCAAAACAATAATAATAATAATAATAATAAAATGAATAAACAAAATAAATAATAATACTAAAGTAAATAATCATAATAATTAACTAAATAAATATAGGGTAAAACAATAAATCTAATAAGTGAATAACAATAATTAGCTAAATAAATAAAAGGTGATAAAATAAATAATAATAATAATTAACTAAAATAATAAAAAGATAAATTTAAAAAAGATGAAGAGAGAGTAATGAGAGAGAAATAAAATGTAACTAGATAATATATAGGAAGGACTTGACAAGATTTGAACAATGAGGTTTAATTCAATTTAGAATCTAAGGAGTGGATTACGGAAAGTGGCTAAGGGTTGCTTTATCTATTTACAAACCTAATTTTAACATTTTTGGTGTCTTTAACAAGCACAGCATTGGTTGTCTCCAAGTCAATGTCTTATACAACATGTTTAGTGTTTCTGGCAAGCACGACCTTAGTTGTCTCTAAGACAAGGTCTTATACAATGTGTTTGGTATCTCCTACAAGCATGACCTTAATTATCTCAGAGCCAAGGTCTTATACAACGTGCTTGGTGTCTCCGACAAGTACAACATTAGTTGTCTCCGAGCCAAGGTCTTATACAACATGTTTGGTGTCTTCAGCAAGTACGGCATTGGTTGTCTCCGAGTCAAGGTCTTATAATTCGTCAAACGGCATCTCCGATCGTTGACAAGTGAAGCGTTTAAATGCTAAGATGGTTCTCAATAACATTATATGGTATGCTTGGTACAATTAATTGGAATGATATCACAATATATAATGTGACTCTCAATAGCCAAATATCAAAGTATAATCACCAAGAAAAACTAAGTCCCGATGTAGAGAGTGGTTCTCAATTGTCAAATATACCGGTAGGTTAGTCTCTACTTCTACAAATGGAAATATGTGAGTGCCTCTAAAGAAGGAAAGTAAACAAGTAGTCACACAACCATAAGCCTCTATGTAGGTAAATATAAGTGAAGCTCAAAAGGGGCAATATCTCATGGAGATGTAATCTCCAAGGATTCATAAGTAGTAGTAGTCAAAATATACAATACAACTATAAAATAAACTGCTATGTAATCAAACTTCAAGGTGTGAAGCAAAAGCTTTACCTCAACCCTAAGGTTAGGAGTTTGTAAGCTAGAAAGTGAAGATGCACATTCCTCAACCTTCCTCCTTTCTTCTCTTGCAAATGATAACTCCCTTGTGGCCTTAAGAGAGAGAAATGCCTCTTTTTTTTCATAGTAAGCTTGGTGAAGGTGTATAGAGAGTGGAGCTTGTAAAGCTATTTTCCTTGCCTAAAATTTTTTTTTACAAATGCCCTTAAACCTTTAGGTTTATGAGAGAAAATTTGTTTTTTTATAGAGGTTATGGCTTCTCACAACCCTTGGATAAGAATCATCCAAAATGGGCAATAAATCTAGAACGTGTATTTCAAATTTGAAATGTTCCGCTCAGTTTAAAGCGCTCTAACATATTTGGAGCACTCTACTGGGAACAGGATCTCTCAGAATGAAAGTCCAAAGATTTATTAGAGCTCTCCATTTTGGGTTTAGAGCTCTCCAAACTAGACAGTTTTCTACCAGTGGAGTTTGGATTGCTCCAATCTTTTTGGAGTGCTACAACACCTTTAGAGCGCTCCAAATCCCCTAGAGCATTCCACTTTCCCAGAATTTTGCGAAAATGGCTCAAAGGCCATTTCAACTTTCTAGGAAAGAGGTGCTAGGGGCCAAGAGGGTTTCATTTACATGTTTCTTACCCTCACTTACTTTCATGGATGCGGAAGAACTCAAATGATGTGCACATGAAGATTTGATCATCGTATGATCCCAGCTTGCTTCTTTGGAGTCTTCTTGGTCTTCAAGAATGTAATTTTCACATATTGTAGACACAAGAACCTCTTAGACTCTAGCTACAACAAGTAATAGCGTACTCTATTAACCATGTATTTTTTTACTCATGAAATTTACAACATATACATTTACAAAAACTACTTTGAATAACTTAGCTCTCTTATGACAAATACAATAGGCACATGCTAAAACTATTACCTTAATAGAACATATGAGATGTTCGAAGAGTATGACTAGTATTACCAATTTCATTTCCCATCCTTCACAACCATGATTAATGTCATTTAACCCTATTTGTGGTGTTATTTTTAATCATAATCTCCAATTTTAACAAATTGCTTCGATATGCTTTTTCAATATTATTTTTCCTATTGTAACAACAATTTGGTGAAAAAAAATCATTATTTGACTTTTTACGTTTTAACACAAAACAATATGAGGGAATATTTTCAATCCTTTTTTTTTCTTTTGACATTTTACTCATTATTGCGAGGGTCACCTATAGCCCTCACAAATAAATGAGTATTTGCAGGGGCATTAAATATACCCTTGCAAAAAATATTGGCAAGAATATTTTCTTTCAAAAGAAAATTACATTTTAATCCATATTTGTGAGGAAAAACTATAACCCTCACAAATAAATTTGTATTAGTGAAGGTTAAATCCTTAATTGCCCTTGTTGATACAAATGTATTTGCGAGTGATAACTCCTTACCCTCGCAAAAATGCACCTTTTGCAAAAACCAATAATTACTCCCACAAAAAAACATTTGGTAGTAATATTTTCCTCCAAATTTTTGTATTTATCAGGGC
>JAOXJP010216788.1:0-11778 GCA_025762735.1 Platanus orientalis
GTTCATTTTAATTACTAAGGTAATTAATATTTCTAAAATTTATGTAGTCCATCTGTGTTATTGAAATACAAACACCTTCTAAATTAAAGAGTAAAATCTAACATTCAAGGCTCATTATTTCGCTAGGATTTTGAATAAATGGGGGATGAATATGGTGAAAGGTAATTAGTTTTTGCATCATATTTTTTAATTCTATTTTTTTTTTTTTTTGTTATCATCATAGTAATAAATAATTAATTTTATGTGGTGCTCATGCAACCACGGATTCACTCCCTAGTAATCACTAAGATGGGTGACATGGGTCCACTCTATTCGTGTGCAAGTGATGGGCATGAAATGGATCGTGGCATAAAATTGGAGTGGAGGACGTGTTCATAATGGGCTGGCTCCACTAAGAAATGTCCGCAAGCGAAGTTCCCGAGTAAATTTTAAAATAGATAAAAAGCACGAGTCAGAGAGAGAAAACTATGCCATTTTCTTAGAGAGAGAATCAAATAGGCACCTTTAGGCTGCTGCCTCATAGACAATCCACAAAAAAGACTTGTCATTTTTTTTCCTAGAGTAAATGGGTGGAAATTTGAAATTTCATTTTACTCTCACCCTTGTATTCCATATGACATCCCTTCCTGGACATCATCTTGGACACCAAATCCTGGACAGACAGAACATTATTTCAATTTATTTATGAGCAATTCTTCTCCCTAAATGAGGATTCTCTCGACTACTGTTGAAATTCCGTGTGTTGACTCTCACATTTTTTAATCTCTGTCTTCTCTACTTATAAAACCAAGCCTCTTTACAAACTTGGTCCAACGGATCGACAACCCTTTACAACTTCAACTACTATCTTTATTTCGATCAAGTTTTCAACTTCTTCATCTCTCTATATAAGTCACATTCGGGCGTCTTTGGCCTTATTCATCAAACAAGCATTCTGGGTTTTCTCTTATTTTGATTCTGAGACCTGCGTTTCAATTTTTCTCAATATTTGTCACAAATTTCCTCCATCTTTTTAATTCTTGAATTCGACCCAGTGGGTTTCTCTTTCCGGTGTTTTGGAATTCAGATTTTGATTTGTTGCTAAACTTGACATGGCTGAAATCGAAATTCCCCCTTATTTTCTCTGCCCAATCTCCCTGCAAATCATTAGAGATCTGATGACCTTGTCAATGGGGATAACTTACGATCGGGAGTCCATAGAGAAATGGTTATTTTCGGGTAAGAACAATACTTGCCCTGTCACAAAACAAGATTTGCTTGATGTTGATCTAACTCCAAACCATACTCTCTGACAATTGATTCAATCATGGTGTACCCTCAATGCTTCTTATGGAATTGAGAGGATCCCGACCCCGAAGCCACCCGTTGATTCAATCATGGTGTACCCTCAATCCTTCTCATTTGCTCTCTTATTATCCATCTTAATCTACACTGAGAGAGAGAGAGAGAGAGAGAGAGTACATATTTAGATAAACTTAGGCATACATGAGTGTGAAAATAGTGCCCACAAATATATATTTATTGAAAAACATATATTCATTAAAAGTAAATTTTGTTCCCATACCTTTAGAAAGTTTTATGTTTTCGCATGTAGTGAGCCTCAACAAGCAAACAATAATGAAACTTATTCTTACTACTTGGGCTAAAATTGGAGATTCCTTTGTGTTGGAAAGGAGATTCCCATTATGCATTTTCAATTCAAACATTCAAATTTTGAAGTCTTATCTCATTTTCGATATCATTTCATTAATTATTTGAAGCAAGAAAAGGGTTCAAAAGGTTATGAACACACAACAATTGAGATTCTTCCTTTAACTAAGTGTTGGATCTATAACGATCATGGATGCCATATCATTTGGAAAAGCTGTCGAATTCAGTAAACTTAATAACATAATAGAGTGGATTTTAGGGTATTTAGGTTGTAGCTGTGTTATCTATCTTCCCATCTTCAGGTAGCCTATATACCCCATTTTTAGGGGAATCAAGCCAGATGTAACTGTACCAGACTGATACGAGGCATGGAGGTGTCATTATCACATTTCTTAAGGATAGTCGAGGCCTCCCACTTAGTGTGCAAAGGACCATGAGCCAAACTAACCCGAGATACAATCAAGCTCGGATCATGTCTTATCTCTCAACAAGGTGCACTCCCCAGAGAGACCACGATATCTCCCATACAACTTCTTTCCCTTAATGGTCGAGTACGCTTAAAATCAAACGACAAAAAACTTGTCCAAATTTTAACAAATTTTTAATAAAGTTTTCCCTTAGAAAGTGAACATCATATGTAAAAACCGAGTCACAAAGACAAGGTTAATCATGATTATTCTAAACTAAATATATCTCCTAGTTAATAAGGGGGTGGATTTCTTATTGGGTACTTGTACTCTCTCAAGTATCAGGTAAGTTATCTAAACAAACCTTGATATAGCCTGATGGGGAAGAATACCGAGACCCCAACAAGCTAATCTTGATAAACCTACGAAACCTAAAATACCAAGACCCCAATAAATCGACCCCAGTAAACCCAGGAAACCCTGACCCTAAGGAAATTAACCTGTGATGTCTTCTTTAAAAAACCTTGCTGAAGTCCCATTACTGTCGAAGCCTGCGGTGGCAACACGAGGAAGGTGGAGGCCACCAAAGAAAGGTTATGTCGTTCAACGACTCCTCAACATTGAGGTTTATAAAAAGACACCGACCTACTCGCACCTCCCTCTAATGCTCGACACCTATGAATCCCTAGGACCACTCCCGAAGCACGACCTGAGTATCCCAACACCGAAGAGGGAGTCACTTCAACGACAACTGTTTAATCTCTAAGAGTCCTCACCCGGCAAGAGAGACTGAGACCCTTATTTCCATACTTAGAGATAAGAACAATCTAGAAGCCGTTACAAAAGGGAATATTCTCTACAATTGACCTAGTAAATTTGAAAAGGAGGCACCATGATTAACTAATAAAACATAGAAAGACTAGGGGGGACACGGAAAACAAGTGGGAAGAGATATACAAAATCTCGCTTGACACACTACGACTCGAGCCTATAAATAAGGGTAGTAACCAGTTCACCAGGTACGAGAAAAAGAAAAACCCTAATTTAAGCTTCGCATTCGACCCTCTCCCATATCTGACTTGACCTTCGAAGAACTGGAGGCTGATACCCCATCAGTGTCTAGTTCCTTGACTTTCTATCTATACTATGTAGGGTTCATTCCGCCAAAGACTTAGGCTCACCGTGTGACCATCTAACTGGTGTTGGAGCGCCCATGGTTTCAATGCCATTAGTTGGCGCCGTCTATGGGAAACTCTTTCCTTGAGAACTGAAGGTCTTCATGGTTAAGACCTGTTTAATGGTGACTCAGCATGACCCTCATGTCAGAGTTGACAGGTAGGAAACCTCCGTCTCTGATGGAGGACATCATGAAGAACCCCAAGTATCTTACCTCTGTCTAAGGTTTAACGATGAGCATACAACTGCTCATAGAGCAAAACCAAGAAATCATATAGGAGCTAAGAAGCCGAAGGAGTGAGCCTGGCAACCAGAAAATGGGATAGCGTGGACCCCCACCCCTCCCGAAGGGAGCCGTGATGGTGGTCAGGAACAAGAAGATGAAGAAGAGAGCACCACAACACCTCAGTTTCGAGAGATGAGCCATATTTTCCAATATAGGGAGATGGTTCATACCCCTAACCTCTGGGAAGAGGAGATAGAGGATGTAAGAAGAGAAATGACAATCATGAAGGAGGCCATAAAGGGAAAGGATCCCACCACCATCGACGAGCTCATCTAAAGGATGGATCATCCATTCACCCTAGAGGTAATGGCCCGACCATTACCCTGTAAGTTTAAGCCACCCTAGATGGAGTTGTTTAATGGTACTCGGGACCCCCTCGACTATCTGAAAGCCTACAAGATGCAGATGAATCTTCAATTGGCACCCGACAAAATTATGTGCCGAGCTTTTCCTACCACCATCAAAGGGTCCACCCGAGTATGGTTTAGACGACGGAAGTAGGGGAGCATATCAAATTTCATGGAGCTTAGTAAAAAATTCATTAGATACTTTATAGGCGTTTAAAGACATCGAAAGCCTACCACCTACCTGCTCAACATCAAGCAAAACAAAGGTGAGTCTCTTCGAGATTACGTGTCCTGATTCAATAAAGAGATGCTGCATATCAACAATGCCGAGGATAAAGTGATCGTGGACGCCTTCATGGTGGGGTTGCTACCCTCAAAGTTCCTTTTCTCGCTATAAAAAATCCCCTATCATGTATGGTCGACCTTATGTTGAAAGCACATCAACACGTGAATGCCAAGAATACTCTTAGTATCTGACGGGAACATGAGACTAAGGCTAGCTCTCAGACAAACAAAAGAAAAAGGGAGCAACAAACTACTTGGGAAGAAAGGAGCTCTCGGGCTAAGGGGTAGCGATAATAGTGGAGCCAGACCCCTAGTCAACCTATCCCTGAGTAGATTCTAGAATTACACCCCCTCAATGCACTAGTAGAGCAAGTGTTCGTACACCTCAAAGATGAACCAGCATCAAGTGGCCTAAGAGGATCCGAGCCCTGCGTGAAAGGAGGAACCGTAACAAGTATTATCACTTTCATCAGGACAATGGCCACAATACCAATGACTGCTTTGACTTAAAGGAGCAAATGTAAGCTCTCATCCAACCGGGGAGACTACAGAGGTTCGTAGTGAGAAGGCCCCTAGCTAGACGAGAAGACGCCCACTGAGACCCTCCCACGCAAGAAGAAAGAAGACTAGAATGACTGATAAGCGAAATCAGGGTGATCGTCAGAGGACTTGCCAGGGGAGGAGAGTCCAGTTAAGCAAGGCAGTCCCATGTGAGGTAAATACGTGTTGAAAGAGACTGACAAATTATGGTTATAGAAAGGCCAACTAAACAGCATGAGACAGAGTATACCCCCATCACTTTCACTAAAGAAGATGCTCAATGAGTGAGTCAACCACATGATGACACGCTTGTAGTAATATTGGTTATCTCAAACTACAAAACCCAGTGCATCCACATTGACAACGGAAGCTCAGCGGACATCTTATATCTCTTGGCCTTTGACTAGATGGGCATTGGGCGAGACAAACTCAAGCCAATCCAATTGTCTTTGGTTAGCTTCACAAGTGACAAACTACTCCCCTTCAGGACTATCGGCCTATCGGTAACTACTAGGATGGGCGATCGGTAGGTCACTAGGGTAATTGATTTCTTAGTGATCGATTGCCCGTCGGTCTACAATGCCATTCTCGGAAAGTTGGCTCTAAACCAGATGAAAGCGGTCACCTCGACCTACCACCTTCTGATGTGGTTTCCAACAGAAGGAGGGGTCGGGGATGTTAGAGGGGACTAAGTGGCAACTCGAGAATGTTACATGCCTCTCTTAAAGGGGAGTCAGCCCCTAAAGAGACCATGTCAATCGATAGTTTAGAGGGCCAGGACGAAAGAACATAGACAATAACAGAGTTGGGAGGAGAACTTAAAGACATCATCCTCGACACAAATTATCCCGACCGAGTAACTTGAGAGTAGGGTTGGATCTCCCAGAAGACTTCAAGAAGCGACTGTAGGGTTTCCTTGTAACAATTGAGATGTATTTACCTAGATATACGAAGACATGCCAGGAATAGATCCTAGACTGTTAGTGCATCGGCTCAACGTTAATCTGACCACAAAACCAGTCAAGTAAAAGAAAAAAAAATTTCCCTAGAAAGTAACTAGGCCATTGCAAAGGAAGTGGAAAAGCTGCTTAAGGGCCGATTCATAAGAGAATTCCACTACCCCAAGTGGTTGGCAAATGTAGTAATGGTGTAAAAGCCCAACAGGAAGTGGTGAATGTGTGTTGACTTCACCAACCTCAATAAGGTGTGCCCCAAGGAAAGTTTCCCTCTCCTAAGGATCGACACCCTAGTAGATTCAATAGTTGGCCACTAGACCCTTAGCTTTATAGATGCGTAGAGAAATTTAAAAATTCAAATTCTAGAAAATCTGATGCACTGGTGTGAAATGATCAAAACACCCCTTAGGGAAGATTCAACTCTCAAGAGCCCAGGTTACAAGACTAACCTCAGGTCACAAGATTGACCCCAAGTCACAAGACTGACCTATTCATTAGGGGAAGATTTAGCTCCCAAGAGTCTGGGTTACAAGACTAACCTTAGGTCACAAGATTGACCCCAGGTCATAAGACTGACCCATCCCTTAGGGGAGGATTCAGCTCTCGAGAGCCTGGGTTACAAGACTAACCCCAAGTCACAAGATTGACATCAGGTCATAAGATTGACCCATCCTTTAGGAGAGATTCAACTCCCAAGAGTCTGAGTTACAAGACTAGCCCTGTGTCACAAGATTGATCCATCCCTTAAGGGAAAATTTAGGGGGTAAGATGAAGCCTTGGGGATTCTTGAAGATGAGGACTTCAATACTTTAAGGGAAAATTCAGGGGGCAAGAAAGCTGAAGCCTTGAAGTGTGTGGACATGTGTGTCGTGACTAAGGTCGACCCCCCAACTCTAAGTATGTACAACTATATTCTCTTATATATCCAATGAGGATAGGGGTATAAGACTACCAAATGACATTGCCAAAGATAAAACCCCCACAGGGAGTAATGGCTCAAGTTTCGAAAGTGTCAGCCCTTAAGTCACCTGAGTTAAGAAGAATCAAACGACTCATAAGATTATCTGAGGCCAACACACCTGCTTAAAAGAATTTTCCATAAGGTGCACCTAAACTTAGAAAATTTTATTATTGCCTATCTCTATACACCTAGAAATTGTTTGTCCTGAGGCATATCCATACTTAGAAGATTTTCACCACGAGACGTACCCATACTTAGCAAAATTTATCATAGCCTACCTTAACATACTTGGAAAATTTGAGAAGGTATGTGAAGACATTTACCACGACACACATCCATACTTAGAAAAATTTAGCAAAAGAAAAAAAAAAGACTAAGTACATAAGAGATGGGGGAAAAAAGGAAACAATTTATTAATAAACAGAAAGTCACATATAGAAAAAAAAACAACGAACAAAAAGAAAAATGAAATTACACCGAGGGATCATCAGCCCTTAGGGCGACATCTCTTGGGAGTACAGTGCCTATAGCCTCGTCTTCCCTTTCTTTTTCTCCTCCTTTTGCTTCCTTTTCTCCTACCTCGCTCTTATCTGCCTCCTCCTCGGGGATGAAGGCTGAGAAGTTCTGGTCTAGGAAAGCTTCGACGGCCATCTCCTGAAATTTCTCAAACCCTTCATGGTAGTACCCGGCCTTCATGATTTGGAAGGCCTCAGATGCTAGGTATTCCATGACTGCCACCTCGATAGTCCTTTTTTCTCCTCTTCCACCCTTATCTGGGCAAGCTCAAGGGCCTCGGCCACCTTCTTGTTCACTAGATCCTCCAGAGTCACGAAAAATGACCTCTCGACCCCGAGACAACAATTCTGCTTAGACCCTAGCTTGTCCCTGGCTCGGGTAATCTCTCCCTCAGCTGACTCCAAATGTTGGATCAACTCGTAGATTTGGGACTCGCCTTCTTTAGCCTGAACGACCATGTTTGCGTTGGTCCCCTTTACCTATGCAAGCCTATCCTGGAGGGCCTTAACCTCCGCATTGGCCTTGTCTCGGAAAGCACCAAGCTCTTTATTAGACTTGGCGAGTCTGCCCTAGAGCTTGCCTCGGACCTTTTCACTAGTCTTAAACCTCTTAGCTGCCATTATGGTCATAGTCTACAAAAAAATAATGAGCAAGTCAATACAAACTACATAGAACGAAAGCAAAAATAAAAACAAAGGAAGGAAAAATTTTACCTTAGCCGAATAGAAGAATATCTCACCACGGTGTAGTGTGGATGGGCTGAGAGCCTTAAGGGACTTGATGTCCTTAGGTGGAACCCCCCCCCCCCCGAGGATGTAGTCCACCCTAGTGCCTAGCTTGGATAGCCAGTACGAAGGCCTAGTGGAAGACTGGCCCCATTATGGGGCAGATGAAGAGGATCCTCAGGCAGTAGCTGCATCAGAAATCGAGGCCACCCAGGGAGAAGAGGTCGTCGCAACTATGACCATGGTCAGGGTGACCTCCACCATAATGGGGGCGATAATGAGTGGGGCCACCACTTCGCCCTCTGTCGCGAGGCGTGGAGGAGACCTAGTGGTCTTCTCCTCTAAATCCACGATGGGGATGAAGGTGTTGGAAGCTGGGGCTGGGGCTAACTCGGGAACTTGAGTAGCCTCGGGGTCCTAGGTGCTAGCTTGGGAGGCCCCCCCGTTAATAGGTGTCGCTTCCTCTTCTTAAGAGTGATGTTCACCCCCTGGCTAGCTACTTTAGCCTATCGAGCCTGTGCTAGAAACTTCTTGTTTGGCTTCATTGTTGCACGACATGGTAGACCCGGGGTAAAAAACCAATTATATTTTAATATATGTAAAAAAGAGAAAAAACAAAAAAGGGGGAAGCGAAAGAGCAAGGAAGAAACCAAAAATGGCATACAAAAACTACCTGAGTCAGGACCAAACCCAAACTTAAATAGGTTCCTGGGAGTGACAAGGTCCGAGTAGGCACAAAATAGGTGATTCACAACTGCCTAGATGCAATCCTCCTCCTTAGGGGATAGTTCACTTATGTCCAAGACTGATACAAAGACCAAGCATTGTAAGACAAAAAAACAAGGGAGGAGAGAGAGAAGAGAATAAATAAAGAGAAAGGAAGAGAGAAAACACCACTCACCTATAGAGCCGAGGGCCGACGACCAGCCCCTGTTAAGCCTTACAAGGGAAACCTCCCTTGGGGGTATCCCCAATCTTTTCCCGAGATGAAGAAGTAACAACTCCTACACCAGCTGTTAGAGCTCAAAAGCTTGGTCACCAGGGTCGTTGTAGTGTCTTGGCTAGCAAAATAAAACTACCCTAGCTCTTGCTCCTTCGGGCAGTAGTAGTAGAAGAACTCATTGAGGGTAAGGTGAGCTTTCCTCTCGAATGTCATTTTTTATAGGATCATACACCCTATGGCTATCCACTATGCATTGGGCATAAGCTTCCCAGATGCTAAGCCAAGGCAGAATAAAAGTTTCCTTAAAAAAAGAGGGATTGGGAAGCGTAGGCCCGCTAGAAGGGCCTACTCATACAGCGTCACACTGTTGGAAGGGACTGTAAAAGCCAAGGTATTCCTAGGGGCAGAAAGAATGTCCCCCTCGAGGACAGAGAAGGTGGAACAAAATCGAGTCACGTTTCGCTCCCCTAACTCAGAGGTATAGCTGGTGGCGGTAAAATCTTGCTTGAGGGCAATCTCCCCCGCTGCCGCTTGGTCATTGGAAGGAGATGGCCCAGTGGCCTAATCTATAGGGTCTTGCCAAACCTTTGATAGGTCATCGACACCGTCGACCATCCGGTCAACAGTATCCCTAGACACCTTTGAATAAGAACTTACATAAAAAAGGCAAAAGTGACGAAGAAAAGGAAAATTCCTAAGAAGAAGGAAGAAAACGAGCTAATCACAAAAGGAAAACACTAAAAAAGAAAAAAAAAAAAAAGAAACACAAACGACAACTATATGAAAAGAAAAACTAGCGATGGAAGCAAGTAAAACTACACAAAATGAAATGAACTTAAGCAATGGAATACAAATACCTAAAGAGAAGATAAATGGACCCAAGGAAGATGGCTAGAGCAACAAGAAACGAACACCGAATAATAGAAAGAGTTGCCAGAAATTGCCTAGGGGATAAATGCACATAGTAGAGAGAGATTCGACCTGATAAAGGAAACTAGACTTGGCCTCGGGGGAGAGATAGGCAACACCCTAAATCCTCGACCCTACATGTGTCGTTCATTTGATAAAAGACATTATTAACCCAGGAAACAAAGTGACGCACGAATCCCAAAATCAATATGAGGTTTAAACACGATCGTCTAATGGCATTGAGATTCACACTTAGTGAAATGTTTAACATGACCCATAACCGACATAGTCACATCCCCTTGGTTGTCGAAGTCCATTAAATGAGAAACCATCATGACACCTACCCTCGATTAACGCAACTTTGGTAACAAAAAAAATGAATAGCAATGGTTAAGAATGATTCACATTCTCGAGCCACATAACCCTAGACTCGAGAAATAGGGGGCAACTGATAGGGAAGAATACTGAGACCCCAACAAACCAATCCCAATAAACCTGGGAAACCCAAAATGCTGAGACCCCAATAAATCGACCCCAGTAAACCTAAGAAACCCTAACCCTAAGGAAATTAACCCAGAATGTCTTCGTTAAAATACCTTGCTGAGGCCCCATTATCGTCGAAGCCCCGCAGTGGTAACCTGAAGAAGGTGGAGGCCACCAAAGAAAGGTTCTGCCATTCAATGGCTCCTCAACATCGAGGTTTATAAAAAGATATCGAGCTACTCGCACCTCCCTCTAATGCCCAGAACCTCTGAATCCCTAAGACCACTCTTGGCGTATGACCTAAGCATCCCAACACTGAATAGGGAGTCGCATCAATGATAACTGTTTAATCTCTAAGAGTCTTCACCCTGATTTGAAAGCCATTACAAAAGGAAATATTCTCTATATCTAATCTGACAAATCTAAAAAGGAGGCACACAATTAACTAATAGAAAATAGAAAGAGCAAGGGAGACGTGGTAAGAAAGGTGGGAAGAGATATGCAGAATCTCACCTGACACGCCATGACTCGAGCCTATAAATAAGGGTGGTAACCAGTCCACTAGGTATGAGAAAAAGAAAAAGAAAAACCCTAATTTGAGTTTTGCATTCGACCATCTCCTATATCTGACTTGACAGTCGGAGAACTAGAGGGTGACACCCCACTAGTGTATAGTTCCTTGACTTTCTATCTGTGCTGTGTAGGGTCCATTCTGCCATATATCTAAGCTCACCGTGTGACCATCTGACTAGTGTTGGAGCACTCGTGGTTGTCGTCATAGCCAACAATTAGGAATCACGGGTTGCTAGCTAGCTTAAAACAACTAACAAGACAACTTAGAGAAATACAAATCCTTTATGTCATGAGTAATAGATTGTAAATATGAACATTATTTATCATGATAGTGAATTTTTTTCCAAATTTGTTCATAGTGGATCCTTTTAGTACAATGCACCCACTTGTTAGTTTAGGGTCTCATTCTAGTGATTAAAATTAGATCACTCAATTATATGACTAATTTACATGTAACACCCTTATAAATGATGTGTCTAGCATCATCCATAGATATAAAATTTTGGGTTTACAAGAATTTGATTTTCAAATCTCTCCATGAATTCCAATATGCTTGATATCTCTTTTTTTTTTAACTTGAGGACCACCTATTTCACCACATAAGATCAAATAAATAGGCATTTAGAGAAATGAGCTCATGTGATGATGGTGTTAAGGATTTATAATTAATTTAATGAACAAACAAATATTTCATTACTTTATTTAAATGGTTTTTTCAAGATACATAATTCTAATAGTTCCACCCTCAAAAGTCAACTATTTTATTTTTGTTCTTTGTTTAGTAATAAAAACTAAGTCTTTCAAATAGGGGTGGACATGGCCGAGCCAGCCCAAGCCTAGTCCTAAAATTGGCCCAAAAAAGCCCGGCCTAAGGTAGGCCCAACAAGGGCTCGAGGCCCAAACTTTTATTTAGGGCTGAGCTTGGGCTTACCTCTGCCCGGCCCGAGGCCTAAACTTTTACATATATAATATATATGTATTATATATAATATATTAAGTATTTAAAAATTATCAATATTAC
>JAOXJP010216809.1:0-11778 GCA_025762735.1 Platanus orientalis
CATCACAAGTATATCCAAATCTTTTTATTTTATTTTTTTCCTAATTTTTGATATTTTTTTCATTTTCAACAAAAATGTCTTTAGATCTTCAAAACATGGATCAAATCATGTTTTTGATGCATGAAATTAGTAGATCTAGCATCTATTTGTGTGGATCTATTGATTTTTTTTTAAAAGAAGTAAATTTGAAAAAGAAATAAGAAAAACTCACCGTTAATGCAAATCGACAAAGAACACGAAAAAATCGCCTTTGATATTTTAAATCTTCAAGATTTGAAGGTTTTTTTTTTTCCAAAGGATTTCAAGATTTAAGCAAGAGAATGATTTTGAAGCAACAATAATAATTTAGGAGAGGTTCACAACGAGTTTGGGGGTTTTCTATGCGAAATCCCCCCAAAAAAAGCGTAGTTTTCACGTCTTGTTTTCGGGAAGACGATCCCGACATCCGGATCGGGCGATCCGGATCACAGATCGTCGAATCTGGATGTTGGGATCACTGAGTCAATTTTTTTTACATTGTATCGACCGATTCTAAGTCAGGATCATCCGATATGGAACGATTTGGAGCGATCCGGAGCCGGATCAGACGGTACTGAGCTGGGATCGTCCGATACCATAAGGATCGCGATATACATGCTAGTATCGGACCGGACCTAGACGACCCCGATCCAGATTGTCTGAGATTTAAAACCATGCTGCAGACTCATTTTGCACCCATTTCGGAATATCCTTTGATAAATTTGCTGTCCTCCCAAACGATTCGAGCCCTCGTGGTTGTTTCGGTGGTCTGTTAGAGTGAGGGTAATCCTTTAGAAGATCGAAGTTGCTCCAGGTGAAGGTATGTCGATCTTCTCCTGATTTTAGTATCTCTATTGCTTAAGATGTGGCCAAATCGGATTTCAATATATGCTCTTCTGGGTACAATGAGGATCTTTGTCAAGGTCACTGAGCTCTTGCAATGCTGCGATGAGGCTGGTTTAGATGTTGTAGGGATCATGCAAGGTGAGGGCTTCCAATTGGTTGAGTCGGAGTAGATAGACAAAGGGTTGATTCCTTTCGAAGGCTCATTCATGGAGGAGTCCTCGCCCATTAACCAGTTTCAGGATCAGACTTCGGCTAAGAGACTCTTTGGTCCCTCCATTGGGCAGAAGGTCAAATTGGGGAGGCAGAATATCTTTTCTCAAGTGATGGTGGTGGTTGTCGAATAGGAGAACTCCATCTTCGAAGTCTCTTTGTGGGTTCTTGAGAAGATGGATGACGTGAGTAAATTCATGGGGATGTTGTTCGCTGGAGTGGAAGGGCAGGCTTGAGAATTTTGCTCCACATAGGGAAGGTTTGATATGAGATTTGTAGAGGGCAATGGATTCATAAGGAGGTGAAGAACTTAGATTGTGGAATTTATTATGAAAGAAGGGGAGGCGGTGTGGGTAAGGGAGGACTGCGTTCTCTATGAGGCTCTGCTCCATAGCTTTGTTTGTTGTTTTTTTATTTATTCTGGGTTTTAATGCCTCTCATGTCACTCTATTCTTCCATGGAATTTTTAGGGATTGGGGTGTAAGGAAAAACGGGCTGCAATTAATGATGTGGTGTCCAGAAGTAAGGCGGTGGTGATCCTTTTTGAGGAAACTAAGGCTGAGTTTGGTAACATTCCCATGATTTCAACTCCCAATTCTTGATTCCACAAAAAATGCATTCTTTGGAGTGAATTCTAGAATGAGAAAAGTGTTTGGTTCGATAGAAAAAAAATTGAAATCTTAATGAAAAAGATGAAGATGTTGAAAATGATGATGAAGATGTAGTAAAATTAGCCAAAAACAAAAAAGAATCAGAACTGGAATTAGTGAAGCGACTTTTTCTATCTCCCAAATTCCACTCCTAAATCGATTTTGGGAGTGGAATCGGGGGAGAGAATCTGAGTCACCAAATGAATTTTTTGCTTCTTTTGGAATCTTGGGAGTTGATAATGCAAGAATCACTCTTTGGGGGTGTTACCAAACGCAACCTAATTTGGGGTCGTTGGATAGTGGCCTTCTTTGGGTGATTTGCCTGTATGTTTTCCCGGATGGGATCTTTCTTCTTTGATTGGAGTCTCTGGGGGTGTGTGGGTGGTTTAGGATTCTTTGTTGGTGCTCGTTTTAGAGTACTAGTTGGAGTCATTTTCGGTTTCTATCAAAGGTTTGTTGAAAAGTGGGGGTCTTGAGTGGGTTATCACTTGGGTTTATGGTCTGAGGATGGTACTCTGTTTCCGGAATTTTTGACAGAACTTGGGGTTATCAGAAGTTGTTGGGAAGGGCCTTTGTGTATCAAGGGTGATTTCAATGAGGATAGGGATCTAGGTGAAAAAAGTGGAGGGGGTTATAGGTGTACTAGTGGAATGCAATTATTTTTCGACATTGTGGATGATTTGGGGTTGAGGGAGATGCATATTGATGGTGCATTTTTTTACTTGGTCACATTTTCAAGAGATTTGGTCGCTTAGTAAGTTCAATAGATTTCTAGTTTCCATGGAGTGGGACAAATCGTTCTCAGATATGGTAGGGGATTCGATGCCACGGTCTTCTTATGATCATATTCCCATCTTGTTGAGGGGGAAAAGTGGCGTCTAGTCCCAAGCCTTTTAAATTTGAGATCATGTCGCTTAAGTACCTGTGTTTTGTTGATTTGGTTGGGGAGTGGTGGTCCCTTGTTCAGGTGGAGGGTAGGCCTGGTCAGATGATGAGAGGCTCCTAAATCAATGATTCAAGAACTCTGAAGAGTAGAAATAGACGCAGAAAGGGATGATACCAGTGTACCTAAATGAGCGATTGAAGATGTAGGGGCTGCCAAAGAAGGCTCGAGTTGAGATATAAAACGTCGGAAGGCCTCAATCTGGTCTCAGGATAAATCACCATCATTAGGAGATGTAAGATGCAACGATATGTGTACTAGGCCTGCTGCCTCCAAAATAGTTACCACTGCTACCACTACCTAAGCCACCTTGTTGAAAAGTACATAAAGGTTGTTTCTAAGGATATCCATGGAGATCCCAACAATACTCCTTTGTGTGTTTGTACCGACACAATGCTCACATTTTAGCCTACCTTTGTCAACTAAAGTATTATTAAACTAGTTGCCATGCCCACACATGTTACTTGACACTTGACGTTTGTCTGGCTTTTGATATTTTCCAAGTGGGGTTTATCAAATACAACTCCCAATTGTACACAAGTACGTCATACACAGTTACTGAAATACCACTGCTGATTTCACAAACAACACATAACAAACCACTCCCAATAGCGGCATAAAACCAAACACCTGGGTTGCACAACCTGGCTTAACTTTAAATCACCACCAAAAGAAACAAAAACTGTAAGAAATACAGTCAGACCTCCACAAGTCTTTCGCAACACAACTATACAAGGATACACAGCCTATCAATCAACTAATACAGCACCGGACCAACTAGAATATATAGGATCCGCCCACATCAACACCTAGAAGCTCCGAGACCATACCCAAAAACATCAAAACCACCACCACAGTATATTACCATATGCTAGCATGTAGATCTAGTCACCAACCATCAAAAACCAACCCCACAATGATTCCCAACATTGTTAGCATAAAAAATAAAAGTCCAGAATTAAAAAAAAAAAAAATTGAACTCCAAGGGGGGAGAAAATACTAGTGGAGAAAAAAATCATATTTTTCTCGATATACTTTGGAATAGAGTGGGATTCTTTTTGGTAGGGTTTCTATGATATGGGAGAAGCAAATTGGTAGGCAGAATCTCCAAAAAATATAGCCAATCAATCACACCATTTAAAAAACTCGAACCTAGATATTTTTGGTTATTTCAAAGAAAAATCCTCAAAAATCCATCACTTGCCCCAACACTGTCAGTATGATTTCTAAAAAATTGTAGAAATAGAGATTTATCAATTCATCAAAACACGATCACACGCCTTGTAAGCTGTACGGCTGCTGTTGTCAGCCTTGGACTTGTTGACATCTGCAGTGAGGAAATCCATGTTTCTCCACTGCGTCCTGCTGCTCTAATACCAAGTTGAATAGTGTGTTTTGTGTAGGTTTAATGGAAGAAGTAAGGAAGAAGGAAAGAAAGAAGAAAAGAGAGGAGTGATAGAGAAAACATGTGTGTAGAGTGTCTCTCTACACTTAAGATATTATTTCTATATGAGATACTAGGTCTATAATATATGGTAAAGTATACGTTGTGTACTTGACACTTACACACTCAATACAATGTCTCAACACTTTTTTCTTCTACTATCATCTTCTACTTCTATCTATCTTCTTCTCTTCTCCTTCTCCTATTCCTGCTGAAACGTCTTCTATTTCTGAGCATTCAAGTTACTAAAAATTTGATTTAAAGAACTACAGCAAAGTACCTATCAGCTGGAGTTTCAAGGATTGATTCTAAGCCAAATCGAACCCTATAAATAACGGTAAGGGTAATCCAGCCTCTGGTTCATCAGGGTAAGTTTTTCCATTTAATTTCCTTTATATTCAGAAAAGTCTGTTGAAACATTTCATTAAAATCAGTTTGCCTAGTCTTATTTTGGAGTCCACTGTTATTTCTCTTCATTACAGAATTCTCTAGGTACCCATAGCAGTCCTATCACCCCCCTTATACTGCCGTATTTTCTTCTTTTCTTTTAGGGTTTTTCTCCCCAACCAATCCCTTTCTAAACTCCACAAACTCCTCTTGGTTCCCCTGTTTTGATCAAGTTTTGAGCAAGGATTCCTTCACTGTTTTAAGCTTGTTTTCTTCAAGAAACACTGTAGACTAGTAAATTAAGTTTTTATATACTTTTATTTGTCAGAATAAGCTCAAATTTGGTATGGAGATCACTTGTAACCACTTTGATCACATGTAATTTTTTGTTAGATTTTGATGCTTCTGCAAGGGTATTTTGGTAATTTTGTGGTTCTGCCAAAAAAATTCAGAAATCCTAAAATAACTTTCTTCCTCCTATTATTTCCTTTCTTTTCTACTCTATTCTATTTGAATTTCTCCTCATGTGATCCTATATCCTTCCCCTCATATTTTCCGATTATTTCAGTGTGCATAAATTCTATTTTTGTTTGCTTTTAAATTATGTCCTTACTTCTGCATCCATATCAGTGAGATATACAAGCCTAGACTGCCCTACATCAATTTGACCTCCTCAAGCTTGTGATATCCCATATCAAATGTGGTATTAGAGCCAAGTTACATTTGGTCCCTGTCCAGCTGTGTTCCTACGGGTTTTGGTGGATTATTCTTTCAGCCAGGTTCCAGCTATGTTCTTGTGGATCATTGGATTTCTATGGCTCATAACTATCTTCATTATGAGTCAGGTGATGACCATTCACTAAGTTTCTAGACGAGGAAGATGTGAAGACTGAGCTCGGTTATGTGATGGATGTAATATTAGGCTTTGAGTGGAAAGAATAATAATCTTAGTTATGATGAGAGAATGTATCTTATATTTGAAACTAAGTGGGAGATTCTTATTCACAGACTTTATGTGTTTGAAGAGCATCGGCCTGCATGAAAATATTGGAAATTTTGTGATTTTTTTTCGTATTGAAATATTTGGCTGGACAGATTGGTCCCTTCAGAAGTTAGTGATATGCAAGATGAAGATACTTCAGAAGTTGAGCTTAATGTGTCCCCATTAAGCCTCGTGTTGAACACCCATTCAAGGTAGAAACTATACAAGAAGGAACTTCCTTTATCAATGTTGAAATTCCTAAGGTTTATTCAACATCTGATTCCAAGACTGAAGACAGAAAGAAGCCCAAAGTCAACCATGAACCACAACAGGACCAACTTCCAAGGCGAGCCAGGATATGGAAGTGATCCATACAAAAGGGTTCATACAAAAACGTCTATCTTACGTCCTCCACCACACTTACCACCTCTATTGCAGACTTCTGAAAGAGTTTTCACAAGGATTTGTGATAGAAATTGGATACTTTTAAATTCGAGGGAGAATTTCTCTCTACCCTAGGAGAATGATGCGGACATAGGTTATTGTATGTGCCATCTCACAAGAGGACCAAGTTCAAGAAGTGTGCAACATATGGGTTAGTTAGGGTCTTTTAGGGTTGGGATAGTTTTGTAATAAGGCCAATAGTGCCATTGGTAGTTTAGGATTTTTTTTCTTCAATGGAGTTTATGTAATAAGGCTAAAAGCCAAGCGGCAATTGGGGGTTTTTGTGTGTTGGTCGACAACTAGCTGTTTTGTCCTGTTTCAACAAAGTGGGGCCCTCTAGCTTGCTGGTCAACCACCCCTATGAATCCAAGTTTTTAGTAGTCTTAGATTGTTGGAAGAATTGGTTTTAGAAGTCCTAGTTTTTATGAAGTCTGTAATTATTTTTTTTGTGTTTTGTGTAACGACTTCAATAAAAAATAGCTTATGGTGAATTGAAATTTGAAAGTGTGTGTTCGTGGATTTAACCCTCTATCCCCCTTTCCCCCTTCTTTAGTGTAGCCGTGAGGCTCCCCTAGGGTATAGCCCTAGTCTATCTTCTTCTTCGTCTCCTCTTCTATGTTCTTCTCTTTTCTTCTACCATCTTCTTCTACATCTATCTATCATCTTTTATTCTCCTTCTCCTATTCCCTGCTGAAACATCTTCTATTTCTGAGCATTCAAGTTGCTGGAAATCTGATTTAAAAAACTACAGCAAAATACCTATCGGCTGGAGTTTCAAGGATTGATTCTAAGCCAAATCAAACCCTATAAATAAGGGTAATCCAGCCTTTGGTTCATCAGGGTATTGTCTTCCATTTAATTTCCTTTATATTCAGAAAACTCTGGTGAAACATTCATTAAAATCTGTTTGCTTAGTCTTATTTTGGAGTCCACTGTTATAACTCTTCATAACAGAATTTTCTGGGTACCTGTACTAGTCAAATCCCCCCCCCCCCCTAATACAGCCGTATTTGGGGGGATTTTTTTGGGATGTGGAAACCCGTTCATTTTACTTAGTACTTTTGGGGAATGCTCCTCCCTTTTTGTATAGCTTTTCTATACTACTAAAAATTCTTTGTTACCAAAAGAAAGGGAACCAAAATTGTAAAAGATACTTTGGTTGCATCTTCACATGAAGAACAAGGGATGTATTAAAAGATACAGGGGTAGGGGTGAGCATGGGCTGGGGTCGGGCCGAGCCGAGCCATGGTAGGCCTGGGCCCTAGCCCGCTATATTCCTTTCTGGTTTGACTGGGCCCAGGCCTGAATTTTTAAAAATTTCTAGGCCCAAGCCTGACCCTAATTTAATTTTGTTGGGCCTCGGGCCAGCCCATATTTTCTCATCTAAAGAAAAAAACTTACCTATAATAAGTATTGAACTCAAACTCTATTCTTAAATTGAACGATCTACCAACTGACCTATGGATTTAAGTTTGTTAATTTCATATATATCTATATGTGTGTGTGTGTGTTTATACATACTACACATTTTAAAAACAGTGAGCTTTCATTGCTCAGTTGGTAAAAGGCTTTAATTAGACAAGGTGTTGAGTTCAACTCTTAAAACCAACATTATTTTCTAATATAATATATAAGTTTAGGCCTTGGTGGCGCCTTGGGCGGGGCTGAGGTAAGCCCGAGCCCAACCCTAATAAAGGTTCGGGCCTTCAACTCGGGTCCGGGTCTTCGCTCGGACCAAATTCTAGGTTTGGGCCAGCCCGGGCCCATAATTAACTTTATATAGGGGTTGGTTCAAAGATTTAGTTAACAGTGAGAACAATTAATTCAAAATTCATGAAGGGGAAAAATGTAAGACAACCTTTAGGATGAAATATGGCTCATGCAAATAGTTTGTCTTGCAGTTAAAAGTGTATATATATATTATACGCATTTAAAAAAAAGTGAGCTTTCATAGCTCAGTTGGTAAAAGGCTTTAATTAGACAAGGTGTTAAGTTCAACTCTTAAAACCGAATTTTTTTTCTAATATAATATATAAATTCGGGCCTCGGGCCGGGTCTTGGGCTGGGCTGAGGTAAGCTTGAGCCTGGCCCTAATAAAGATTTGGGCCTTCAACTCAGGCCAGGCCAAATTTGGCCTAGCTCGGGCCAGCCTGAGCCCATGCTCACTCTTATACAAGAGTGGGTTCAAAGATTTAGTTAACAGCGAGAACAATTAATTCAAAATTCATGAAAGGGAAAAATAGAAGACAACCTTTAGGACGAAATATGGCTCATGCAAATAGTTTGTTTTGCAGTTAAAAGTGTCTTGATCTTTTTTTTATTTTTTATTTTTTATTTTGTAAACATCAATGGTTCTTCTTTTGCTTTAATGCATGTGGCTTCTGGGTCAAGTGATCAAGCCATTTTTGTAAGTTTATGGTTGTTTATTTCAATATTGTCATCATTTACAGCGGCAGTGAAGAGGTAACTTGCATCATTTTTATGAAGAATTGGTCAATGATTATCTCTTGAAAGATTGTCATCCAATGAGGAGGCATCACAAGTTCCAATAGTGGAGTGGGCCTTGTTGCATTTTGTAGATGATTGGGAAGGGTACAAAGTTGATTCAGACAATATATGGAAGGTTGGGAAGTGGTTCTGAGAGGGAACCTTTTGACCTCCAAACGAATTGGGTTTTGTAGGCTTCCTCTTAGTTCTGGGGTTGGCTATATGGAGGAGATCTAAATATTCCTAGGGATGGGGGAAGTGGACAATATATATATATATATATATATTTGTTCCATAAAGTGGCAACTCCCCTTTGGGTTATTGGTCTTGTTTTCATGAGTTGTTTGACATGCTCATCTAGGTTAGCTTTATGTGGGTCACTCTCATCCACCATGAGGATAAACAAGCCACAATATAAATTGGCTGTGAAATCATTTGTCTGCCTAAAATGTTTGTTGACTAGTTGGACCTTGCATTCTTGTTTGCTTCCATTGAAATGAGCTACTTTTATTTCATGGTAGTTGTCTTGGTATTACTTTCTACTTATAAGATAAGATAAAACAAATTCCAGAAGCTCTGGGCAGTGGGCAGTCTACACTTACAAAATTGATTATTCTATTTAAACAAATTCTTGCGGATTGCTCTTAGCAATGTATGTTGTTTCAAATCTCAGACATGGACTTCTTAAATGCTTTCGTCTTCAATTACTGTGTAGTATATTGTGGATTGGATGATACCTTCCTCGGCTAAAACACAGAATTATTCAGGACATATGCCATTCTTGGTTACGATTTGAGAGGGAATTTGGTACTTTGGAAGATTTTGACCATGCTGCAAGGAAGGTATGCCTTCTTTTTCAAGATCTATTTGATTGTGTACTTGCCATTTTGCTTTTACATTTACTATTCCGTATTTTCTGTTTTTTTTTTTTTTTTTTTTTTTTTTTTGTGTGTTTGTTTAATATTAGCAATATAAAAATAATATATTAGCAATATAATGGTTATGGAAAATAGCTCGAAGTCAAAGCAATATTCATTTATTCTTTTCAGACACCATTCCATATTTCTATTTTTATTGCCTCTTCTAAACTCCTAACAAAAATAAAAACTCCTAAAATATATAATTCATGTCACAAAGCGATACCAAAGAGATACTCTGCCAGTGTTATTGTCATTACTTTCCAAATTACATCAAATTATTAATGTTTTGGACTCATTGGAAATGTAACCATATAACTTTTCAAATTAGACTAAAATTAAGTCAAACAGATATGCTTTGATATCCCAAAAACAAGGGTTGAAGAAAAATGAAAGAATTAGGTCTTCTAAACAAACCCTGCTTTGAATTATTTGACTTAAGGAAATCCCTATTCTACTTAGAATAAAACAATCCCCTCTAAACTGACGAACAAAAATGAACTCAGGATAAAATTAACTAGCTAAATTCTTAACCTTCCCAGTGAGTTATTGGAGATTTTGAAATCTCACAAATCATGTGGAACTTGGAGAAGCTACTCCATCCACATGGGATAAAAGCACCCTTTGAAGTCAATGGAAGCATTAGTTGCATTTAAAAATGCTTTTGGTGGCCCAACCTGCTGATGTCACCTGACCGTATGGTTGACGTTAGTAGCCATATGGTCATCACATACGGGTCTGGTGTGAACTTTCGAAAGGCATACCAAATAATAGAGAATAATTCTGTGGGATTTGTGATTATCTATTATTATTATTATTTTTTGGAATTTTTTGTGAAGATTTAGATGGTTTTTTGCCCATCCAATTGAATCCGATGAAAAATTCATATTTCAATTAATTTGATGGTTGAAAACCAAGGTGTTTGGTAAGTTAATCTAGTTAAAATTTGGAGATATTAAAATTGGTTTGGAGTGATTTGTCTTTTTTTAAGGTAGGAATGCATATATTAAAAGAAAGAGGAACAGGCGATCACCAGGCTGGTGATCTTAGAAAGAGTAAGAGAGAAAAAAAAAAAGGGAGTAAACAACCCTAAAACTGAACACACTTAAACATAATACATCAAGAAGCCTCCCCCATATAGAATATCAATCAGCCTCAACTAAATCCTTGGAAACTGATATCCATTCCACAAGAGTGTCATAGACTAAGTCAATCAGCCAATCTTTTCCTCCAAGCCTATTGTCAAAGATCCTCCCATTTCTTTGTTTTCATGTGCACCAACAAAGAGCCCCTGGAATATAGTGCCAAACAGCTTTAGAAACTCCCTCTAAGCATCTTGTCAACGAACGAGAAAATAAGACCTTTAAAGCTGGATGAAAAAAATCCAAGCCACTTTAGGGTGGGAGAGGAAGAAATCCTGCACCTAATTATGGGCCACCCAATAGTGGACATACAAATGGTCCACTAATTCATCCTCAGACACACATTGATGCGGGAGAATATGGTGTGAAGAAGAAGCTTGATGACCATGGATAGGTCCAAGCATTGTCCAAATCGTCAGAGTAGTTTAGGTGGGTTTTTCTTTTAATATTGTAACAAGGCCAATAGTGCCATGGGTTTATTTGGGTTTTTCGTTATTGGGTTGTTTTTGTAACAAGGCTTGAAAGCCAAGGTTGGTTTACGATTTTAGGCTAATCCTGAAACTGATTTTTAGCCCAAGTTTTGTAAGGTCGGAACTTTCCTTGTTGGCTTGATTTTGGTGTCATTAGAGAGGTTATTTAGTTACTTTTCTAATGAGACTAAGATTGCGCAAATCTAAGGTGGTTTGGGAAAGTTATGATCAAAGTATTAAAGGGTATCAGTGAGTGATGGGAATAATGTTTTTAGAAGGGTGTGTTTTAAAAAGATTTTAAGTTTTAGTAGTCTAAAGTTTGGTAAGGGTGTTATTTAGAAGTCTTTTTTAAATTAGAAAGTCCTTGTTAGAAGTTTCTTAACTGTTTTTAGAAAGTCAAGTTTTAGTAGTTTAGTTTTAGGAAATACTTAATACCAACTTTAGGAATTTAGACGTTGCTAAATTAGGAAAGTATCTATTTTCTTTGCATTGTAAGCCTGTTTAAAGGTACTACCATTAGACGTGAATTAAATTAGTGAAAAATGAATGAATTTTGACACTTGTTATTTTTTGGCTTTACCCTTGTTATCCTCTCTTACTCTCTCTTTCTAAGGGTTGAGTTGTGATATTCTCCTTCTCTTTCTTCTAAATCCCAACATCTTCTTCTTCCACTCTAAACACCTTTCTTTGAATTCTTTTAGGCAAGGTTCAAAATGTTGGTATTGCTGGAAATATCGGTTAGGCCAAAATAAGACATATCGGAAATGTCGGAAATATCGAAAATAAATATTGTAAAAATTGTGGAAACTTAAGAAGCATATTCTAATCTAACTACATA
>JAOXJP010216820.1:0-11778 GCA_025762735.1 Platanus orientalis
AGCTTCACTTCAGTCACAAACTTCTGGTCAGTCACGACAGCCAATCTCAGTCGCAGTTCAATCTGTTAGTCGTGACTTTTTAATTCTTATTGTCTTCTTCAATTTTAAAGTTAAGTTAACCGATTCATCTAACCATAGAAAATGTCATTATCACATTTTTTAAAGATAGTTGAGGCCTCCCAATAATGTGCAAGGGATAACGGCTAAGCTAACTCCGAGATACAATCTAGCTCAGGTAAAACCCTCTTCTCTCTACGGATTTACACTCTCCGATAGAGACGAATAACATCTCGAAGTTTTCTTAAATCATAAAGGTTTGTAAAAAAACCGACAACATAATAACGCTATAAAAGGTTTTCTCAAACAAAGGTCATTTATTTAAGAGATCAAAGTAATTTCCCCCAAGGATAATATCGAATCTCAAGATGATGTTACTCAGTTGAATCAAGCGATCTCCCTCGATAGAGAGTGGGGATCCAAAAGAACCTTAGTTTTAGGAACTCAAAGTTGTACTATTCTCAAGGAAGAGAGTCAAGTTCAAGAATTGTAACCACTAAGGTTGTCAATTGGGTCGGGTTGGCCCGAAGCCCGACATGTCCAACCTGAAATACAATCGGATTGGGTCAACTTAATTTTGAGATGGGCTAAGTTTGGGCCTAACTTTTAGGCCAGAACTTTTATTCGGGCCAAGTTTAGGAAAGCTCAAGTTTAGCCCGAGGCCCGGCCCAGCCTGGCCCGAACTAGCTAACAAATAATAATTTTATTTATATGCTAATATTAGGTTTATATTTTTTATTTTTATTCTTTTTGGATCCATATATTTTTAACAAGTTTAATATCATCAAATAATTCAAGTATCAATTGTTCAAAAAAACCCATATAATATGCATTTAGGGACACTTATGGGCCTAAAATCAACCCAAAAATTAATAAAAGAGTTTTAATTTAGGTGGCCCAAACTTAGCCTGAATACCGTTGTTTTAAAACAAATTGAATTCAAGCCCAATTGTTAGGCCCAAAGTTTTATTTAGGCCAAGTTTGGATTCAGGTAAAACAATTCAGGAAGACCTCGTCTCAGCTCAGTCCGACCCAATTGACAACCCTAGTAAGCATAAGAAGGAAGAAAGAAGAAAGAGAGTGATAAAGAGATGAATTCGTTGGTTTCCTTCTTCTTCTTAGTCAGAGATTTCCCTCTGGAATACACGCAGCAACAACCATTTACCCTCTTTCTCCTTTCACATCTTTCTCTAAGAAAAAAACCTATCGTTCAAAGAATCACACACAAATCATCCGTTCAAGTCTTATTTATATAGAGAGAGGGAAAGATGTGTGAAACCCTAACCCATTCCCACAAGTCTTGAGAGGTAAGGAAGGTGGGTTAGATTGTCGCCAATCTCTCTTTGATTCTAGGCAATCGGTTGCTTTATTTCTAAATCTGGAAACATGGCAGTTGTTCCTTTCATATTTTTGAAATATCTCGAATACAATAGCTCTATAAGCTTTAAAGAAGGCTTAAGCACTACTCATGATGACTCATTAACAACCCTACCTAAAAGTAACTGCATAATGAAATGGTGTTGCGGAGCTCCACCCTTTAAGTTGAAGGGTTGATATATCCGGCATATATGCCTATCTATTGGAACCATAGCCTCTGTGCCACCTTATGGTGTGCCACGGTGAGCCACAGACACAAAGGGGGATTTGCAAGGCCCCACCCCCCTTTGTGTATGTGGCTCACCATGGCACATCATAAGGAGGCACAAAGGATACGAGTCCCTATCTATACTATAACTAATGTATCTCCCAACTTTTTCTCTCATTTTTCTTTTTAGTGAGAATCAAGAACCTGAGCAGCAACCACTTTGCACTGCTCACCTCCACCCCTCTCCAAGTATTAGACCTGAGTCTTCCATATGGAAAACATATGCCTCAGCCACCAAAGCACTAAATCGTTGGCAACTTTTGGGAGCTTCTAAATACACCCCAAAAATCTCTCTTCACACCTTGATTCTTACCCTCCCCCCGCATTTTTTTCTTTTCACTCACCTCCTTATGCTCCAACGAAGAAGAGTTCTTCCCACTCTGGTGGCGACGATGATGACGATGACGACAACGAAATCTTGTCTGGCAAAATCCATTTTTTGTGTTTTTCTCTTACTAGGTTCGGGCCTTTTCGGCCACACAAGTTCGGCCACGCACAACCGAATAGAAGGCCTCTATTTGGCCTTGTGTGGTCGAACATGCCTGAACCCAATAAAAAAATGATTTCACCAGTAGGATTTCATCGTCATCATCGCTAGGACCACCGTCACCGCCATTGCCATCGAAGATGGAAGAGCTCTTCTTGTTCGTTTAAACAGTTGGAAAGAAAGGGGATGGGTGTAAAGAGAAGGGTTTGAAGGATAATTTTAATCAAGGGTATTTGTTGAAATTTTGAAATTTTTTAAAACTAGGGTACGAAGAGAAATTTGTGGAATGTATTTAGAAGTTCCCACAACTTTTGGAAAAATATTAAGTAAAAACGAATCTTGTGAGAACTGTGAAAATGGCATCACGGTGTAGACACATCAGAGTCAAAAAGTGATAAATACCCCCCGAAAAGTGCATATCACTTTTTGGTACTGATGCGTCAGCCCCTCTGGTGCTGCTTGCACAGTTCTCACAAGATTCATTTGCACATAATCCGAGCCTGCAACTTTTTCTCTCATTTCATAACTGGGTTTTTATGTTTTGTCACGTTATTGTCTCCACGTGTGGCCAGTTAAGTCCTCCACCGGATAGCAGAACGGAGGGCTAATTGCCGGCCACTTTATCTTAAAGAAAGCCCACTTTTTGCTGTGAATGAATCAATTATTGTATTATACCAAAAACATCAATTATTGTGCAAGGGGTCCTAGGCTGTCAAATTCCTTTTCACCTTGGGGTTCGTGTAAGTGGGTTGTGCCAATATGTGAAAGGTATATATATATATATATATATATATATACTGTTTAACCCCAGTGGTTCATGACTCATTCACGCCCAGAATCAGTACGCCCGGAGCCTTATTATTTTAATCATTTTCCTTTCCTGTTAATGCTTTTTCTTTGTTGGTACGGTTACTAAGGCTTTTATCATCATCACAACTGCACAAGCGGATCGAACCAGCCCGGGTTTTGTACGCATAAAAGAGGTGCGTAAATTGTGTGTATGGATTAGGGGCTGACGCATCAGCACTGAAAAGTGATTTACACTTTGGGGGGCACGTTTATCACTTTTTGGCACTGATGTGTCCACCCCTTGGTCCATTCGCACCTCTTTTGTATGCACAAAATCCTGGGTGGGATGAACTGAATCAGTGAGAATTTGAGCAGGAAACACCAAAACACACTGTTCACCCCTCTCCCTCCCATTCCAAGGCATCCCAAAGAATTAGGTACAAACAGTCCTTGAACGGACAAGGTGCAAATGGAGTCAGGGGTTGACAGATCAGCACCAAAAAGTGGTAAGTACCCCCCCCCCAAAAAAAGTCACTTTTTTGGCACTGATGTGACTGGCCCTGATGCCATTCACACTGATTCGTTCAGACGGTGTTCATACCAAATCAAAGCTCAGATGGCACTGGCATGATTGTTAATAAATGTATAATTCAGTCTTTTTAACTATGGATGCATATCAATACATGCGCCTCGGATTTGGTAGGATCAACAAAAGTCACCCTATGGTGAGACTAACATTAGGAACCAATACATCATTGCCGAAAAAGTGATTTACTCTTTCTGGGTATGCTTTTCACTTTGAGGTGTTGATGTGTCAGTTCCTGACGTCGGTCTCACCTTAGGGTGACATTAGTTGGTCCTACCAAATCCTCAGGACAACACATGGTGTCTTGGCATCAGATGCTGTTTGAAAGAAAATTTACACATTTAGTTTCTTTCTATTCCAATTGGATTGCATCCTAGTTTCAGTTTTCCATTCCATTTTCTTTCAGACCTAATGACTTGAAACAGACTAAGCCTAAATGCATGGCTGCGAAATTACCTCTTAGAAGAGAGGTCTAATGGTCATATTCCCGTTCAGCATTCCATAGGTATTTGGTATGTTAGCTACTTCTCCTGTCAAGAGTGTGGATTCTGCACTGGCGGTTTGTGGGTCTGAATGGGCCCTACCAAAATAAATTACATGGCCATGCTTTACCGTGTTTTTCTCATGTAATTATCCACTTTTCTATATGTCCACCATTGGACTACTGTTCACCAAAAAAACGAAAAAGCAAATGGAAAATACAGTTGTCCAGCATAGAGGAGAGTTGAATCAATGTTCTAAAACCTGACCCAAACATTTACCCAATGGGCCAGATCAACATTTCACCCCGTTAAAAAGGGAACCATATCCGGTATTAAAAAAAAAAAAAAAAAAAAGAATCATATCCTCTGTATCACTGATACTCTCTTCCACATATTCCACATACACAAGGGGGTGGGGCCCATACATTTTTTGCATGGGGACCCACCCCTTTTGTGTCTGGAACATGTGGAACAGAGTACCAGTGTTACCAAAAAAGGGGGAGCTGGTGCCCGATTGGTTCTTTAGGGTCAAACCTGGTGACATTAGTGCATATATGTGTGTGTGTGTGTCCTCTATGTACATAATGTTGTTATTAGGGGTCACATAAAAGCCAAGCTCAGTCTCAGCTTGGGCTTGTGAAGGTTTCTATGTACATAATGTTGTTATTAGGGGTCACATAAAAGCTTGGCTTGGGCTTGTGAAAGTAGGTTTAGGCTCAACTACGCTTGACTCTCCAGGAAGAAAGGAAAAAAAAACCCCAACATGTTAATGGTCAATTAACCTAATTTATCTTATTTAAACATTAATATTGTCACAATATATTATAAAATTATAAAATTATCAACCAAACCAAGTTTTTAATGAGCCAAACTTTTAGTGAGCTATGCTTACTAAGGCTTAGGCTCACGCTCAGCTCATTGACAGCCCTAGTTGATATGTCTGCAGACCCCACCAAGTGACAGAGAAAAAAAAACACAAAGCAATACAAAAGCATTGAATGTACTATAACAAAACAGTCATTCCACCAGTACACGTTTGTCAACTGTGTATTTACAGCAACGTATCCATGCTGTTTACTTTCACCTAAGACCGTTAACGGTTTTGAACCAATCATACGATGTTATTCTCCTCATTAAGGTGAACATTAACCCATGTATAGGTGCCTCAAACATCTTTTGGGACCCACTTTTATTTTGACTCCAAAATAACCAAACAGTCATATCTCAAAATCTGACAATAGTCAAAACTGTTTTGAACAAAAGTTGTTTTCATAGTTGGATATTCGAAGAAATAAATGGATAAGAATATAGACCTTATGTTGAAATATCTGCTAGATATTGAAATAGACACAAGTATTCAATTAATCTTAACTGATTATATATAAATCAACATAGATTTGTTCCATACAATGATAAATGTCTCCAAAAGTATCCAACTGAACACTAGTTAAAGGGTGTAAAACTTGAGTAATCCCACATTGGTTAGCCTAAAAAAGCTTGGAGGTTTATATACAATAGTTTTGGGCCCTAAGGGGCACCACAGTTTTGTGGAAGGATGAGAACTTAACCAACATGGGCCAAACCCAAACACATGCATGCACTGCATAAAGCCGAGTTAAGTTGGATTGAGTCAATGAGAAAAAGAAAATAAATTATTTTTATTTTTATTTCTCCCAAAAGCGATTGTTTATTCTTCCCGCATTTTGCCCTTTTACTCTCGTAACTGTTTCAAACTAAACAGTCATAAATGTAACTATTAAATCGCTCATTTTACTCTCTTGTTTATTCTGAATATACATAAATATGGTTACTCAATTGCATCATTTTGTTTTCGTGTTTGTTTGAATATTCATAAGTTGTGTCTTTATGTATATTCTAAATAGACATGAATAATCTATAAATATTCCGTCCCTCCTTTATTTCATGAATTAAAAAAATATCTGAATTAAACATAAGCATCATAGAGTCTCTGTAAAAGAGAGAGAGAGAGAGAGAATACAACACATGTTTGGTTCGTCAGACACACAGATTGCAATGTTTCTTTTGTGTGTATTGATTATTGTATCTTGGGAGGTAGACGTCTGAGAAATTCGTAAGCATCACTACGAAGGTGAAATATGTCTTAAGGACATAGTGTCACACACTAGCCTTGATCAATTTCGATCATGACTTTTTCAATTCATCCAATCAAGTAAGTCATTTTATTCATTTTATTTTCAAGTCTTTTACTTATATGATATAAATATTTGTTATTTACATAATTACATACCATATAGATATAGAATAACACTTATTTCTTATAATATCACGCTTGTACCAATGCCTCTTCCATTAGGATTCCTAATGGTTTTCTAACCTCAATGGCCAGTAAAGATTTATTTCTTTTGAGAGAAACATAAAAAAAGGCATGCTTGTAACCACCTAATAAAGGTTTAGAATTGAGGCTCATTAGCAATAAACAGTACACTCTTATTAGAGAAGAATGTACTCTTTAGAAGGAAATGAGATCAGTAGGGCTGCATATTGGGCCAGAATGGGTTGGACCTATGTTAGCCCAAGCCTAACCCAAAATATAGCACATCGACCAAACTTGACCTCTTCTAAAAAAATGGGCTTCGGGTTGAGTTCAGGGTGACCCAAATTTCAAAGCCCATGGTTTCTTTAAGCGTATAAATAAATAAAAAATTAATAAAAATATTTTTTATTCACAAAAAATTATAATTAATTGTATTTTATATTGTACTTCAAATTGGGCCCAACCATTCGGGCTGAACTAAGGCCTGCTCAAACTCAGCCCAAAGTTTACATTGGGCCTAAAACTTGGGCCCAAACTCAACCCAACCCAAAATATAATGTGTCAGCTCACCTAAACTTTAGGCCGAACAGTTTGGTCTTTGGGCCAGCCTAGCCCATTTGCAGCTCTAGATCAGATACCATGACCTAGCTATTGTATTGATCGAGTGTTTCAATGAATAGTATGCATTGAATTTTCCATACGGTATGTTATTGTCTAATAATCTGTAACTATCGATTAGGGGTGTCAATCAGGCTAGGTTGGGCTCAGCCAAGGTCAACTGTGCCCAACCCCAATTAAAATGCTTGGGTTCAAACTCAGCCCAAGCTGGAACTCAGCCCGATACTCGTTGCCTGAGCCCAACCTAATATAATAAGTCAGGCTTTAGACCGAGTTCGAGCTAGCCCAAAGTTAACAACTACATAGAAATTTAAATTAAATTGGGGTTTATGGGCTTTAAAAATTAAATTTATGAAACTTATCAAATTAACTTGACCCATGGGCTTTAAAAAATAAAATTTGTAAAACAAATCATTTAGAATTTATATGCTTCAAGCTGGGTTTGGGCCAATGTCATTCAAATTTTTAAAAACTTAGGCTCAAGAATTTTGGGCCAACCTTCGAGCCTCTTATTAAATACAAACTTCAGGTCGGGCCGGCCGGCTTCGGGCTAAAAAAGCTTGGACCCATACCCAACCTAAAAATCACTTTGGGCCTAGTACATGGGCCCAAGCCCAGCCTAGTACAAAGTTGAACTTGCCTAGCCCGAAGTATTTCAAACCGACCAAATCAGGATTTAGGCTAGCCTGGCCTAATTGATAGCCCTACTATCGATTAGGTGTATGTATGTATATATATAATTGGAATGGATCAATATTTAGTCCGATTATAATCAAACATATCCTAGACGGACCAAAAATTTAATCTGAGCGGATCCATTTTGCTTTTATGTGGGCTGAATACAAATTGGATTTTTAATCCATTTGTGGCCCTACTTTCACCTTGTTGGGTCTGCATGTTATTCTTGCAATTTGGGCCACAAAAGATCTAGGCACATATGTGTATCCATAGTTTTGAGAACTGGATCAAGTAACAAACCGATAAGGTGATCAATTCTAGTTAAATAGGCCTTGACCTTCGACTTACATGGTTTCACCATGGTTCATTGTATATAATTTTTTTTAAATACCCAAATATTTAAAGAATCATAAAATTAAGAAGAATCATAAATAATGAGAGACATGTAAAAAGAATAAAATACATGAGATAAAAAAACTAAATAAATCCTGAAAAGTAAAGAATTTTAATGATTAACATATATTACAATTTTATGCGTGTTCATTTAAAAGTTTTGGGTTTATTTAGCTAGTTACATTATACTAACATACATAGTTAGCAAAACGGAATATTTTAACCTGATTTAGCTACAAAAGTAATCATTATTTGTAGAGTATCATCATTTTTCCATGTTGTACAAGATCATGTTATCGTATAATTGCAAATTATTTATTCATTTGTTAAAGTTGACTTACATTTCTTACAATATTTTAGACAATGTATTTTCTAATTTTGGTGGCAAAACCAGTTTGTAAACTGGAGGGTTTTCTAATATTTAAAGTTTTTGAGAAAAGGAAAACAAAAGAGGGGTAGTTGGGACATAGGTTTACAAGTGTTTTTCTAAAATCCAATCAGTTCATAAAAATCAAGTGGTTCATACAAAATTAGACGACGACAACAACAACAACAAACAACCTAATCTCAACTATTTGGGGTTGGCTACATGAATCCCGTTCCGCCATTCCGTTATGTTTAGGGCCATATTTGCCATTAAATTACAAGCTTCGATGTCCCTCCTTATTACTTCAACCTAGGTCAATTTTGGTCTTCCTCTAGTTCTTCTAGCACCTTAAACTTGCATTGTCCCACTCCTCCTCACTGGTACAATCATTAGTTTTGTTGCACATGCCCAAACCCTCTCAATTGACTTTCTCTCATTTTATCACCTATTGGTACTACACCTAAGCTCCCACAGATGGATTCATTTTTAATTTTATCATTTCTAGTCTTGCCACTCATCCATCTCAACATCTTCATTTCAGCCACACTCATTTTATGTATATGTTGTTTGTTGGCTACCCAACACTTCGCTCCATAAAGCATGACTAGTTTTATAGATGTCTTATAGAATTTACCCTTCAATTTTAGTGGCATTTGTTTATCACACAACACTCCATAAGCACCTATCCACTTCAACCATCCCGTTCTAATTCTATGAGCAACATCATCTACAATATCCCCCTCCTTGTGCATGATTGAACCAAGATAATGAAAATGGTCACTCTAAGGTATCTCTTGGTTATCAATTATAACTACTTCATTTCTATTCCTATTTTGGCTAAACTTGCATTCCAGATATTTTGTTTTAGTCCGACTTATCCTAAAACCTTTTGACTCTAAAACATCCCCCATAGTTCTAATTTGGCATTTACCCCATCTCTAGTCTCATCAATCAACACAACATCATCAGCAAATAGTGTACACCATGGCACTTCCCCTTGTATGTGCCTAGTCAACTCATCCATAACTAGGCAAAAAGGTACAAACTCAATGCTAACCCTTGGTGTAAGTCTACTGTGATTGCAAATGCACTTGTCTCTCCCCCGGTTGTCCTAACACTAGTTATCGTTTCATCATACATATCCTTAACTATGTCAATATATCTACTTGGGACCCCCTTTTTATCCAAAACCCACGAAATGATCTCTTGGTGCTCTATCAAATGCATTTTCTAGGTCAATAAAGACCATGTGAAGTTCTTTCTTCTTTTCTCTATACTTTTTCATCATCACCGAAGCAGAAAAATAGCTTTAATTGTTGATCTCCGAGGCATAAATCCAAATTGATTTTCAGACACCCTAGTTTCATTTCTTAGTAGATGTTCAATCACTCTCTCCCATGGTTTCATTGTATGACTCATAAGCTTGATCCCACGATAGTTGGTGCAATTTTGAATATCCCCTTTGTTCTTGTCTATAGGGACCACAATACTTTTCCTCCACTCATCTAGCATTTTTTTAGTTTCAATGATCTTGTTAAAAAGTTTAATTAACCATGATAAGTCATCATCTCTTGGTCATGGAAGACTTCCTCTCCTCTAATTGGGCATAAGTTGCTTACACATGACTTGTTTGTCAACCAAGACACACTCAAGATCCTCTTGCTTATAGGACATATCTACACCAAAATAAAGAAAATTGCCACTTTTTAGGTGTACATGTATTATGATGTTATGTCAAATTCAACCTAAAGTGCAACTCGTTTGTGTGATCAGGAGAGCAACCCATTTTATGGTTATTTTGGGGTTTTAACCCATGTATAGGAGTGCGATTTTCTTAAGATCCGTGTCATTATATATAGTCTTATTCACATGACTTTAAGGAAGTTCTTTAGGTTTTTTGTGATAAAGATTTATTTAGGGTTTTGGAGAAATTTTTGTACTTGTAACCTTCATATTGTGGAAGTTTTTGATTGTCTTCATCTGTGTATGAAGACAATTTTGTCAAACCATGTAAATTCTTGTGTTCTGTATGATTGTACTTTATGTTTTTTGTTTTCTCGTTTCAATTCACCATGTTGTTAACTTAAATCCAATCTAATTTGTCATAACAATTTGTGCACTACATACTATCGCAATAGCTCTTGCAAAAATGAAAGGATCTAGACTTGTCGAGATGCCCCTAGCAATTGTATTGTGGGCAGATGAGAGACATCCCCCTTCCAAAAAATGGTAATGGGGTTGGACATAAAATGGATATTGAAGGTTGATTAATTTATATAAATAGCTAAGGCTTCCAAATAAACCTTTTAACTTATGATAGTTAAAAAATAATAATAATCTTAAAAGAAACTACTTAAGATTGCATAAAAACTACATTTTGGGATGAGGAGAACAAGATCATAATTGCAGTGGATGAAAAAATGGGACAACTTTTTTGGAGCATATTTCAGGACTCATGACAATCCTATGATAGTCTGCGGTGCACACATACTCCAAAAAATCAAGTATACTTTTTTTTTGAAGTAAGTGGGCACTTCAGATCATCGTAGGAGGGTCTCCAAACTGTTATTTCAATTAGGGAGAAAATGTCTTGTCCAAGATTTGGAGCACGGGATGGTGTCCAGAACATAAGGGGATGTCATATCAAATAAAATGGGTGGGTAATGCATTTTTTTGAATATAGAATATGCATGTCATTCAACATGATGTCCACTGGTGTCCTGGACACCATCTTGAACACCAAATTCCAGGCAAAACATTTATTTCCTTTTAGTTAAACATCAACAAAAAAGTCAAAAAGTTCATTATCTTTAGCCAATCCAGAGCTCCCATGGACCATTCTATGCGTTTCAACATTCAAATCTTGCTCTACATGAGGGATTCTAGAGGACTCAAAATGAGATATCATATGCTAACAGCCCTACCTTACATGAAGAAGGTTCCAAGGACCTAGACCCCTAATCGTGTCAAAGCGGGTGGGTGGGCTCACTTTGACCAGAAATACGATTACAGTAAACCCTAACCCGTTAATTTCGTGTCAGGTTCATGGGTTGTGTCAAACATTGCCACCCTTACTTGAGTTTAAGTTGTTATTACTTCACTACTACTATTTTTAGCCATAGTGCCCACAGCTGCACTATACAAAATATCAAAGTTTGCAGCATCAACATTCTGTAAATTTAATATGTTGTAAATTCCACAAACAGTAAAATATATGCAATGTATAGACTAAGACATGAGTTGAGTCATGTTAGAGTCTAGGAGGTTCTTGAGTCAAAGCCTCATGAAAATCATCATTAAGCGTCAAGAAGACCTCAAGAGAGTAAACCGGGAGCATACAAGTCATCCCAAAGGATCCACAACTCAATCAAAGCTTTCAC